>CABHPH010134158.1:408-29904 GCA_902168325.1 Peromyscus nudipes | reverse complement strand
AAACATGTGCACAAACATACAGTACCCACCCACAAACATGAGCACATAAATACAGTACCCACCCACAAACATGCACACATACATACAGTACACACAAACATGTGCACATACATTCAGACACATACCATATGCATAAAGATTGTTAAAAAAATTTTTTAAATGAATTTGAATATTAAGGAAGAATTATTTTAATTTTTAACACAGCATGTAATGCAAAGAACTAGAGTTGTGCATGTTTATTTACTTTCATAGATGTTGTAAAATATAAATATATTCTATCAGCTGGGTAGTGGTGGCACACGCCTTTAATCCCAGCACTTGGGAGGCAGCGACAGGTGGATCTCTGTGAGTTCAAGACCAGCCTGGTCCACTAAGCGAGTTCCAGGACAGGCTCCAAAGCTACACAGAGAAACTCTGTCAGGAAAAATCCAAAAATTAAAAATAACAAAAGAGAGAGAGAGAGAGAGAGAGAGAGAGAGAATAATTCACAGATCTGCATCAGCTTTAATAACAATCAAGGCAGGGCAGTGGTGGTGCATTCCTTTAATCCCAGCACTTAGGAGGCAAAGGCAGGCAGATCTCTCTAAGTCCATGGCCAGCCTGAACTACAAAGAGAGTTCCAGGAAAGCCAGAGCTATTACAAAGAGAAACCCTGTCTTGACAAAACAAAATAATAATAACAATAATAATAATGACAGAAAAGGTATTTAGAAGCCAGACCATCCAAGTTTATATAGCTGTAAAATCACAATAATAATCTTAATTACCATCATCTTATACATTATTGTTATGAGGAAATAATATACACAAAGTCCTTGGGAAAATCCCTATCATCTGTAAGATTTCTTTTTCTTTCTTTTTTTTTTTTCAGAGCTGAGGATCTAACCCAGGGCCTTGCACTTGCTAGGCAAGCGCTCTACCACTGAGCTAAATCCCCAACCCCCCATCTGTAAGCTTTCAATAAGTTATTAATTTCCATGCAAACTATAATCATGTTTAGTTGTTTAGTGAGCCCACTTTCATCCTATCAGCTCTATAATTCAGGCTTGGAAACGACCTATCCCTGTACTGCTAAAGAATTGTTACAGTGGTTTTATTAACAGGGTTTCCCTTAGGTTTGTGAATAGCCATGAATAGAAAGGAAGGAGGGAGGGAGGGAGGGAGGAGAAAACAAAACAAACTAATTTTTGTCAGTTGTCCTGATATTGTTGACATCATTTGATGTTTAGAGAGGACCAAAATAACTTTAAAGCCTTACTTTCACTTAAAATAATAGAGTTGGAAGTTGTGTCCTTGATATATACTTCCCCATCTGTGGTGGTCTGAATGTAACTGACCCCATAAACTCAGGGAGTGGCACTACTAGGAAGTATGGCTTTGTTGGAGTAGGTATGGCCTTGTTGAAGAAAGTGTGTCACCGTGCAGACAGGCTTTGAAGTCTCATACGCTCAAGCCACGCCTGGTGTCTCAGACCACTTCCTGCTGCCCGCAGGGTCAAGATGTAGTTCCTTTCCCACTCTCAGCTCCTTCTCCAGCACCACATCTGCCTGCATGCTGCCATATCCCACCATGATAATGGACTGAACCTCTGAAACTGTAAGCCACCCAATTAACTGTTTTCCTCTATAGGAATTCCCAGTCATGGTGTCTCTTCTCAGCAATAGAAACCCTAACTAACACACCATCTCAATTTCTTTTAAAATCATTGATGGGTTTGGAATGTAGCTTAGGAGAATGATGGCATTGCATGTGCAAGACTCTAGGATCAACCCAAGTACCCGTGGGCAATTCTGTGAGGGTTGCTAGTCTCTGATATGATTACAGAACATGTTATGGTACCATAAAACATACCTCAACAAAAGCTGGCATTCCTCATAGACTGGTATCTTTTGACTTCTTAAATACGAGCCAATACTCTTAACATCATTAAAAACCATGTTGGGCTGAGACTCATCCTGTGATAACTGTCCTGGAGTTGCTTCCTCAAGCCATTTGAAAAATTTACATTGATTACCTTTGGGCCTATCACATGTATAAAAGAGACGACCCTAATGGAGAAGATATAAAGAATTTAAGGTTCAGTGTTTGGCTAGCATGCATATTAGAATTTAGTGAAAAAAATTATTTCTATTTTTCTACTGTTTTCTGCACTATGCTTGTCCAGCATTTTATAAAGGCAGCCTGTTATTAATGTATTCCAAAAAATAAATCACTTATTAATTTAAACAATACATTAAAATTATAAAGTACCTACTTTTCCATTTACTTTCTCTTTATCAAAAGAGCATATTACTCTGAGAACAGAACCTTATATGAGAGGCTGGAGAGTTGGCTCAGCATTAAGACTACTTGCTGCTCCTACAGAGGACCCAGATTTGGTTTCCAGTAACCACATGACCTATAATTCCAGTCCTAAAAGATCCAGCACTCTCTTCTGGCCTCTATGGGCTCTAGGTATACATGTGGTGAACATATATATGTGCAGACATTCATACATATACATTAAATAAAAATAAATCTTATTTTAAAACTAGCAATAATTATAATTTTATTGTTCCCCAGTTAAGTGTTCACTGGACAACTTGGAATCTACCCAGAAACAATTACTAGCAATATCTGTACATTTCTTTCCACATATATGCGCGCGCGCACACACACACACACACACACACACAGACACTCACAATTCACAAAATGAAGCATTTTATACTCTGTGACCTAAGCCTTTTAACAAACAACATAGCATGGACATGCAAAGCATACAATCAAATAATCTTAAAAACAACACAAGGATTGTTAGTAGCTATGTATTTCAATCTATAGCTACGCTATTATTTATGAATGATTGCTTTTGACTTTTTTGTTGTTGTTGTTTCTGAGACAGGGTTTCTCTGTGTAGCTGTGGCTATCCTGGAACTTGCTCCGTAAACCAGGCTGGCCTTAAACTCACAGAGATCCACCTGCCTCTGCCTCCCAAGTGCTGGGATTAAAGGTATGCACCACCACCGCCTGGCTGCTTTTGATTTTTTAAGGCCAAATTTATATATTCAACTAATGATGCATGCAAATAGTGAAATGATTTAATTGTTATAATAGGTGAAAGCAGTTTTACAAACGAGTAAAAGCTATCAACGTGTTCCTAACCCTTCTCTGTGATACCCACAACACACATTAGGTCAGCATGCTTTTCTATTCCCTTGGCCTTTTCAACCTTCATTTCTTTCTGTCTCATCTAAGCATCTTCTAAACCCTCAAGCAGATCCCTTTCTCAGTGCTGACACTACAGCTTCAGCACATTCTTCTCACCTTATACATGTAATTTTCTTCCCTGTATTAATTTCCATCCACTATTATGCAATAAGTTCCTAAAATTTTTGAAGATTAACTTTCTTATTTTTGTATCCTGGAACACAGATCATTCCTTTCATTAGGAAAGTACTGAGAGCTTATTATACTACTTATACCACAAAGAAAACGCACATCTCAGTTTCCATAGTACCTAAGCTATGCATAAGGTAAGTGTGGGGAGGGAGCAGAAGCAGTACCTTATTTGGGCCTTCTTTTTTAACCATGACTAGTTTGGCAGGTTGATTATGATGGCAGGATGGTGAATTACTTTTTCCACTTTTCAGTGTTTCTCCTTTTGATGATGTATAAAAGGATATGTCAACTTTGGAAAGGGCTTTGTATAACCTTTGTGCCAATCCAAACAGTAATATATTCAGATGCTCTACAAGGAAAAAAAAAAAAAAAGAGCTAAAAGTTAAACACAAAATTATTTTGTATTTGTATCAAGTGCACTGTTTCCTAGCCAATTTGAAAACAGCCTTTTAACACTCAACTGTAACACAATACTATAACACACATTATTTTAAAGATGTTTTTTATGTGAGTGCCTGTACGTATGTAAGCACACCAAGTGTGTGCAGTGCTCAAAGAGGTCAAAAAGAGTTAGATCCCCTGAAGCTGGAGTTACAGATGGTTGTACTTCCATGTGGGTGTCAGTAACTGAATCTGAGCCCTCTGTAAAAGCACTGAGTACTCTAACCACTGAGCCAGCTCCCTAACAAACCCTTTTGTACTTTATTATTGTCTCAATTTTGCCACATTGGAACAAAAAACAAAACAAAAAACCCAGCTTTACAGCTAACCCAATAATGCATCCAAGACAAAATACTATTGTATTAAGCCCTTATCTATCAGACTCTGTTATACTTCCTGACAGTCATCTATACTTTTTATTACTGTTGCATATTAATTGTATATATTAATGTATTTCACAATAACATTCTTTTTGAAGGATTATTTTTAATTATGTTCATATATGTGTCCCTGTGTGTGTGGGTTTGTACACATGACTACAGTACCCAAGGAGGCCAGAGAGTGTTGGCTCCCTGAAGGAGAGTTACTGACAGCTGTGAACCATTTCACTGTGGGCTTATGGAATGGAACACAGGTCCTCTGCCAGAGCTGAAAGCACATTTAATAGCTAAGCCATCTCTCTAGCCCCTCACTGTAACATTTCAATACATATAAATATTGTGCTTTTAGCTGGGCGGTGGTGGCTCACGCCTTTAATCCCAGCACTTGGGAGGCAGAGCCAGGCGGATCTCTGTGAGTTCAAGGCCAGCCTGGGCTACCAAGTGAGTTCCAGGAAAGGCGCAAAGCTACACAGAGAAACCCTGTCTCGAAAAACCAAAAAAAAAAAAATAATAATAAAAATAAAAAATAAATAAATATTGTGCTTTTAGAAACCACATCATATATTTATTTACCTTATTTTACTTTAGTTTTTGAGACAGTCTTACTATGTTGGTCCTGGGGTGATATTTTGTTTGTACTCTAACAAATAAAATTTGCTTGAAGATCAGAGGACAGAGCCAGTCACTAGATTAAACATAGAAGCCAGGCAGTGGTGGCACACACCTTTAATCCCAGCACTAGGAAGACTGAGACAGGAAGTATATGGCTGGGCGGAGAAAGGAATTTAAGACAGGAGGAGACAGGAGTTCGGTACCCTTTCAGCTGAGGACTCAGGGGCATTCATTCTGAGGATTCGTGGAGACAGGATCTTCCCCTTTCAGCTGAGGAGTTGGCGAGGTGAGAAGTGACTGTGGCTTGTTGTCTCCGATCTTTCAGCATTTACCCAGATATTTGGCTCCAGGTTTTTATTATCAGTTTGGACCTCATCTCAATCTCCTACAGTCTCCTACGTGCTGGGCTAACACTGCCACACCTTCTAACAATCCATTTTTCAAAAGGCAAGTTTTAGTCTTACACCTCAAAACATTCAGACCTAAGCATGCATCATACTTAAACATTTCCATTTAAGTGTAATGGACTCATTTGTTTCTATTTTAATAGATAAAAAGACATTATTTTTAAAATATTGCAATTTCCCACTTTTAAAGCTCAATTTTGATCTGACATTAGAATAAAGTTACTAATAAGTTCTAGAGTTAAACATATGCAAAATAAATCTCCAGAGGAAAATTTACTATGAAAGTCTATAATGTATTATTCTTTTTTATAGTTCTAATATCACACTAGATAATCATCAGAATAAAAATATAAGAGCCATACCTATGATAGAAGATGTAAAGATCTGCTTATAGTGAGTGGGAGACTGGAAAACAGCTGGTATGTGAACTTGCCTTTGAGGAAGATAAGCTGATATTATTTTCTGCCCACTCGGGAAGCATAGCTCTGAACCATTTATCTCCTGGGGGGGAAAAAAACACCATTTACCAATAAATTTTTTCATATATAATGAAGAAAACACTAATGGTACTTCTGATCTTTAGAATCCATGTTTTATGATTTAAAATAAAAAAACAAATAAAGCCAGAATATTTACATGAACTTTTGACTCTTAAATAGACTAACTCTTCTCAATGGCCTCTTAATATGATTTTGGATATGTTTTGCTACAAATGGATTATTTTATATTTCTATTTCTGTTATGACTATAATAATGACTTTTAGCAAATTTGTAATAGATGTATGTGCCTTAACTTAATAATCCTATAAGTAAGACTGATTTGATAGTCAAAAATAAAAAACAATCAGTGAGATCGGTAATGGAAGGAGTGGCAGAAAGAGTAATAAGAGCTAACATTTATTAAATACCTTTTATATATCCAACAGTATACCCAAGACTTTTAAACACGTAATTTAATATTCATAATTACTGGGAAATAGGTATCTAATCAAAAAGTAAACTGTTCCCAAACAATTTGCTTATTCTTCTGTTGGAATTCAGACAGTAACTACTGGGTGAAAAACACTTTCCTCACCTGTAAATCTTTGACTCTGGAGTTGTAGCTGACGGAGCTTCCTAACACAGCTTGAATTTCCTCAGTCTTGGAAGAGTACTTTGAGTTCAGAGGAAGAGCTTTCTTTCTGGAAACGGAATCTTGACTGCTGAAGTCCTGCTGCTGTTGATAGAGTATGCCTTTTATCATCTGCAAGTGCACAGGGTCTACAGAGCTTTCATTTACAGCATTACCCTGCCTCTCACGTGTGTGGCTACATTGCATCCCAGAGACAACCTCAGCAAAGAGGCCCTCTGTCACTTCGCTGTCAATTCTGTTTGGAGAAGCTGAGTTGCACTGGAGCGTGTTCTGATATTTCAGCCACTTGCTTTGAGCAGAATTCTTAGGAAGCAGTGAAACATCTGGAGTCCCTTCTCTAGACCCTTCACAGAAAGAAAGCTCACCCTGGTCCTCAGGTCCAAGGGCAAATGAAAGGACCGATTCTTCACACAGGTCCAACACAGGAGAACCAGAAGGCTCTCGTGCGTCGTCATCAGTCATAAATGAACAAGAATCTAAGACTACTGGCCCATCACCAGGTGGCAAAGTAATGAAGGGAAACGAGGCTCTACTTGCAAATGGAAACCTTAGACGGTCCTTACTCTCCAGAAAATCAGTGTTTTTCAATCCTGAAAGAAAACATAATGCTGATCAATACAAATGTAACCAGTCATTACCCAGACTCTAGAAAACAGTGGGGACACAGGCAAGGGCAGAAGTTCTGACTTGTTGTGTAAAAACAGAACAACACAATTTTATTGTCCCCTCCCAAAGTAAATGCTTTCAGACCAAAATCTAAAGGTTCAAAATTTAATTTACAGATCTGAAGACTCTATTAAGACTGACAACAGAAGTCCTTCTCTTTTCTTCTACACAACTAAGTATCTAATTTAATTCCTCATTGTATTTACAGAACATCTAAGTTTTCAAAGCATTCGAATCTGAGAAAAGCTGCATCACTCTCACTTTACAGATGAGGTCCAGAGATCAGTGTGTATCAAGTGGCACAGTCAGAAAGAACACAGAATGAGTTGATATCTAGTCACATACCTTCTGGAGACAAATAGCTTGCTTAATATGATGTGATTGTAACTATCTTTTTTTCCCTTCATTTTTATCTTATGTGCATTGTTGTTTTTTATGCATGTCTGTGTGAGAGTGCCAGATCCCCTGGAATTGGAGTTACAGACCGTTGCGAGCTGCCATGTGGGTGCTGGGAGTTGAACCCGGGTCCTCTGGAAGAGCAGTCAGTGCTCTTAACCGCTGAGCCATCTATCCAGCCCTGATTGTAACTATCTTTAAATTATTGTATTTATGAATTATAATACCTTTCACAACAAAAAAGATTTTTAGCTTTATATGTTAAATTGATCACAAAGATGGGATAGTGAACTCACATCAGATTTTGTCTGAATGAGTTTTACAATTCCTTCCATCTAGAAGCAGCTATTGGAATAGACATTGCTGAAAGTGTAAAAAGCAATAAATATCTATTGGATATATTAATGAATCAGCAAAACTGCATAGGAATCAAATATTATTAAAGTTTTTATCTAAAAATATTATAGAGTCTTACTTTATTTGACACAGTCTATTTTATAGGAAATAAATTTTGATGATCATTTTGGAAGTAGTGGAGCAGTGAGTGAGCCATTGAATACTCCTCAATGAAGTGTTGTATTAAAATTCAACACCCTAATTAAGCAACAGTGATAGAAAATTAAAACTCCATTACAGAACTAAAGATTCAAGCCCGCTTCAGAGGATGTACTCCTCCCGTACAAACTCTTCCACATCCTGTTTTTGCTCCCAAATAGCCCAAGCTAGCCTTTAAGTGGTAATTCTCCCGCCTTGTCTCCTGAGTGCTGATATTACAATACTACCTCACACCCATCCCCATTCGCATCTCCTTCTACCCTCCCTTTTTCCCCCTACCTTCAACGAGACACAACCATGAAACCAATTCACACACAACTTCTGATTCACATTAAATTTTTTCTTTTTCATACTAATCATCAACTCACAACCAAAAAACCACCAATTACCTATAACTTTGCCTGTCACGAAACCTAACTTCAGACTAAGAAAAATATACATTAATGAAATTATCAGGAAAAGGGATCCTACTAAACAACATACTTTCCAAGAAGCAGAAAATGACTTAAAAATCAAAATGGATGCAAACACTTGAGGCCTGAGAACAATGATGGCATCAGCCATTGAGGAGTTCCTGATACTGACAGTATCCCAAAGCAAAAAGAGGAGATGAAGAGGTTATGCCAAGGTCAACCATGATGCTGAGGAGATATCTGCTATGAGCCACTTCACAGCAGGATAGAAAGGGGAGACCAGCGTTGGCGTTTCAGCGGCAAGAAGTCCGTCCACAGTAGAGACAGTTTCAGAGGGAGTGAAGAGACGGCAGAGGAGGGAGTGAGAACTAGAGAGGAAAAAGCATTTGGAACAGCATCCACGACAGAAAAGGCCTGAGGGAAGACAGAGTGGGTTCCCTGACACTTGTGGCCCAGTAACCCTCTCCCAGATAACAGTGGAGAAAATGTAAATCACCAGGGAAAGTCCTTGCTCTCAGACACTTCTCAGAGAACTCAAGCACAGAGTCTTCATTTCTTGTGTTGAAAGAAAAAGTAGGTGCGGGGCTCAATGCAGAGATCTTTTGTTCTGGTGAAATGACCTGTCCAGAAAAAAGAAAATCACTAACTAAAATATTCTTACTGTAGCCTTTTCTATCAGTTTGAATTCTAGTAACCTCTATTCTAAACACATTGGGAGCAAAGAACTATAAAATTTTCACTCAAAAGGACAGGCTAGGAAAAGTTTGCTAACATAAACAATAATTTTAAGTACAAAAAAGATTAGGATTTATCATGAAGTGGGAGGCATTCTGATTTGGACTGATTCCATTATGAAGACTTAGTTCTGAAGGTAAATTTCCATTCTAAGGGGCTCAACGCAAGCCCCATCTCATGTGTGGACTGTGAAAACTATAGTCCTGCATACTCGACCAGATCTGAGCAGTTTCCTCTTACATTTTTGGACTCAGGATTATGCACAGCTGATACACATTTCAAGATGTTCCTTCCAAGTGCAGGGACTTTTAAATATACTCAGATATGAACAGCCATATAATTCACTGCTAACCTCACTACAGCAGCATTAAGTTGTGCTGCAGGTTTTCCCCAAGATCGGAGCCTCAATACCGCTCTAGTTTGCCTTTTGTTGCTATGACAACCCATGACCAAAAGCAACTCAGGAGAGGAAACGGTTACACTTCAGCTTACACTGTCAGGTAACAGTCCACTACTGAGGGAAGTTGGCCCAAGAACTCAGGCAGGAACTGAATCAGAAACCATGAAGAAATAATCCTTCCTGGCTCACTGGCTCTTACACAGCTCACGACCACCTGCTCAGGGATGGCACTGCCCACATCAATCAACAATCAAGACAGTTCCTCAAAGACATGACCACAGGCCAATCTGACCTGAGTAATTCCTCAGTGGAGGTTCCCTCCTCCCAGGCTTTGTCAAACTAATAAAGACCTGCCAGGCATAGTGTCACATGTGCTTAATCTCAGCTTTCTGGAGACAGAGGCAGGCAGATCTCTGTGAGTTCAGGGTTGGTCTGGTCTACGCAGTGAGTGAGGCCAGCCAGGGCTACACTGCGAGACCCTGATTCAAAAAACAAAACAAGGGGCTGGAGAAATGGCTTAGCAATTAAAAATAGTGTGTTCTTCAGTGCCTGGCACTGATATGGCAGCTCACAAGTGTCCAGTTTCAGGGAATCTAACACCCTCTTCTAGCTTCCCTGGGCACCACACATGCAAGTAGTGCACAGACATGCATGCAGGCAAAACACCCATACACATGAAAGAAGAAATACTTAAGGATTCCACCTTGTTCCCCTAGTACATTCTCCACAACTGGCCAGAGCTGTTTCTAAAAATTAAGCTCAATCATTTTTCTTCACTGATCCAAACCCTCTAATCGCCCCCAGTCTCTTTTAATGTACATGACTGCTCTGTGACATCTTACATAGCCTGCTCTGTGACCTCACTTCTGTCACCTTCTTTGACCCTCACTCACTCCTCACTACTGTATGTCTCCTACCACAAATCCCTCCCCCGTCCCCCCCCCCAGATACTGGAATGGCATTCTCATTTCTCTCCAGTGTCACCTTATCAGAGAAAGCTGACTTTACCTACACGGAACAGAACCCCAGCCCACCTGTATGGTGGTATTTTATTTGTGCTGAAATGTGATTTTATTTGTATGTTAATAAATAAAGTTGCCTGGGGGTCAGAGCTAATAGCAAGCCATTTAGCAGAAGTCTGGTAGTGGTAGCGCACGCCCTTAATCCCGATCACATGGCAGGCAGAGTCTATGTGTTCAAGGACACAGTCAGCTTGGTGATACATGCCTTTAATCCAAGTACCAACCATAGAAACCTGGAGGTCTGTATAGACAGGCAGTGATGAAGAAGTCATGTGGTTTAGAACCAATGAGAAGGCAGAACAGAAAGTCAATAAAAATTCAGACACACAGGAAGTAGGTCTCTTTCTCAGGGGAAGGATGGCAGCGGCTGGTCAGCTAAAGGCTTCGCTAGCGCTCTGACCTCTTGGGCTTTTAACTCTGTATTTGGCTCTGTATTTCTTATTGAATAAGACCGTTTAGAATTACATCTACACACCTGTACTGCCACCCCTTACAGAGCTATGTGCTTACTCGGAGCACTTCAGCCCTTCCAGGCATTATGTATTTATCTGTTTATTAGTCTCACTTCATTATGAGGACAAGAACTTGCCTTTTATTCACAAGCTAGTTTGACAGTACAATAGACAGCAGGAAGCTGCTCGTGAGAATATCTGTCTGCTGCCTGGGGCTACCACTCAACGGCAGAGCACTTGCCCAGCAAGTATGAAGTCCTGATCTGCTTCCCGCCCTGTGTGGAGGTGGCGGTGGAGGTTGCATGGCTGATGGACACACACTTTTAGGAGTCAGCCGCGATTCTACTTCCCTGACTCTCATTTAGTCTTTAACTCTCTCTGAATTGGCCTCTGCGAACACTGTTTCACCGCGCCTGCTCTCGCCAAGGTCACCGATGATCTCCAAGTAGCTAATGAAATGGGACATATTTCTATATTCCTTTTATTGGAGGGCTCAGTAATAATGGACTCCATTCTGGAGATGACATGACCCAAAAGCAAGAGGCAATAAATGGAAAAATTAGTTAAAGGGGTTCTAAGAAACTAAAAATTTTCTGCATAGAAAAAGAAGAGATCAACAGAGACCACATACAGGATGGGAGGAATATGGGCAGAGTGTTCATTTAACAAGAGACTATAAGATCAACTCAGCATCCAAACAATTGGATTTGAAAGTGGCAAGTGGTGCTGGGGGATAACTGGGGGGTAGAGGGCTTGCCTAGCAATCAACAATCACACAGCCAAGGCTCAGATTCAACACCACAACTGAAGCGACATAAAAGGTAAATGATGGGTAGGCCTACTTACCTGCCTCCATTCCTTCTCCCCCTACCTCTCTCTTCCTTTCAAGAATGTCATTATATACCCCAGGGATATGGCCACACATAGCTCAATTTTTATCTTTTCTTTTTTCCTTTTTTGAGACAGTGTCTCTCCAGGTAGCCCTACCAGGCCTAAAAACTTTTTTTTTTTTAAGATTTATTTATTTATTATGTATACAGTATTCTGGCATGTATGCTTATACGCCAGAAGAGGGCACCAAATCTTATTGTAGATGGGTGTAAGCCACCATGTAGTTGCTGGGAACTGAACATGAGACCTCTGGAAGAACAGCCAGTGCTCTTAACCTTGGAGCCATCTCTCTAGCTCCTATTTAGCCAGACTAGCCTTAAACTCTAAACAGAGATTTCTTCAAACATTATACAAACATTGTACACTGAATACACAAATGGCTAACAGATATACGAAATGATGTTCACCATCACTTGTCAACAGGGAATGTAAATCAAAACTACAATGAAAAATTATCCTACTTGAATAATAGCCCACATATAATATATTTTAAATTATAGAGTTAGGAATTAGAGGTATACATGCTAGCTCATGCCTGTAATCCCAGCAGTCTGGAGGATAAGGTAGGAGAATCATTAAATGCTTGAGGCCAGCTTGGGATGTATGTAAGTTTCAGACCAACCTGCCTACTGAGTGATACACTGTCTCAAAAATGAAAAAACAGGCTGAAGAGATGAAATAGAGACTATATCCTAAAGTTTGGAGAACACCGTATGTTAGCAATCCATCACATTTATTGAGAAACTGTCTTGGAAGGTCTAGTCATTTTGTGACAAACACAGAATCCACACCCTATGACCATAACTAACATATCTCAATAATGAGAAAAATGGCAATGGGGCTGGAGAGATGGCTTAGCCCTTAAGAGCACTGACTGCTCTTCCAGCGGTCCTGAGTTCAATTCCCAGCAACCACATGGGGCTCACAACCAGCCATAATGATATCCAGTGCCCTCTTCTGACCTGCAGGCAAACATACAGGCAGAACACTGTATACATAATAAATAAATCTTAAAAAAAGAAAGAAAGAAGGAAATATGGCAATGGACACAAGTACACAAATTTCTTCCTCTTTTGTTCGTTTTTCCTGACTGCCTAGAACTCACTATACAGCCCAGGCTGGCCTCAAACAGAAATTTTTCTGCTTCAGCCTCTCAAAGGCTGGAATTTACAGCCCAGAGCCATTACACACAGCAAGTTTCTTTTTCAGTAATTCAGGCAATGGTGACCACAAATTATAATATTATGAAAAGTAAGGAACAGTAGAGACATGGCGACACAGAAGAGAAGCAAACCAAAGTACTCCCTAGAGGAAAGACCATGTGCGCTGATTTACCCCACTAACTGTAGAAGGCCTCAAACCCTGGTGCTGCTGAGAGGAGGAGAAAACGGAAAATTACAGACATGCCAACAAATCCGAAAGCATGTGTGCCCTGGGTAGTCTGACTAGAGCTACTGTGGTTCTTGTCAACTTACCCTTGGGCTCCTTTTCTATAAGGATTCACAAAATGAAGTACTGACAAACAGAAAGCAACTTGGGGAAATGTAACTCTATTTACCTGCAAGAAGTTAGTCTGCACACAAGTGCTAGGCAACTCTGGTGTCCAAACAGGAGTCTTAGTCATGAAGTTTTCATAGTCAACGCTATCTGGAAACTGACTGCATCCTAGCTGTACGCTGTGTCCTCTGACCATTACACCACTAGTAGCCGATCCTTTCACCTGATGCCCTTGAAACTCAACAGGCTAAAGGTAAATTATTAAAAATAAGAACTTCGTAAGTATAAGACATATATATTCATAATGTACACATACAGTATTGTACACTAATGTATTATAAGCCTGTTGAGTGCACAGACCTTTTCGCTTCACCTAAGAAGCACCACCATTTAATACAGTGCCTGGCATACAGAAAGCAATCAATAAAATAAAAAAGAAGAAATGAAGAAGCACTTTGCTTTGCTTGAGAGGTCTGCACATTGTCAGACTAAACAATGAGGGAGACCAGGGGATCTCTGCAGCTCTATTGTATGAGTCTTCTACTCAGAAGTATGACTGCAATGCCGATAACTCCCTCAGAGACTTCACACCTACCATGTGGTCTGCTTTCAGGGTTCAAATGGCTTTCTCTGCTGCCCCCTTGAGGATTTTAGCATTTTACTCCACACGAGGTTTTTTAACAAAGCCCACCCAGAATATGGGAAAATAGCTTAAAAGGCCAAAAGAATATCCTTAAAGGATTCATTTCTAATGGATGGATGAATTAACAAGAGGATAAATACACTGTGAATCTACTGTTACTTAGGAATAAAGATCCCAAAATTCATGTAAAAGGACAATCAAACCTAAATGCTTCAGTTTTACATAGAGCTTCAGTTGAGAAAAATGCTGTATAGTACCTGATGGGCATACACTGCATTCATAGCTCTGCTCACTTGGTAATAAATTGCCAAGATACTAGGATATGCATACTTATTGTTCAATGCTTAGCATTCAACAAATGGACTGTTACACATTTGTTTGGGCCAAGAAATGGGAGTTTTAAAAACTGCTTGTGAGGGGAGTCATGAATCAAGAGTTTGGAACCTTCTGTACTGCTACAATTATAAACTACAAAACATTCTTGTGCTGGCTAGTTTTATGTCAACTTGACACCTGCTGGAGTCATGAGAGAGGAGGGAGCCTCGATTGAGAAAATGCCTCTATAAGATTGGACTGTAAACAAGCTTGCAGGGCATTTTCTTAATTAGTAATTGATAAAGAAGGGCCCAGCCTACTGTGTTTTGGGGAAGATTGTGGAAGGACGTTGGAACTTTGGGCTGGAAAAGCCATTGAGTGTTCAAACCTCAGTAGGCTGCTCCACAGGAGAATGGAAAGTAAGAATGTTGAGAACAGGGCAGGCAATGGAGGCTTTGCTTTGTGAAGTTTCAGATGGAAGCAAAGACTCTACCAGGCCACTTGTGTGAAGAATCTGTGTAGTCTGGTCAGCTGGAGCTGAAGAAGAAACCAACATCCTTGAGGTGAAATCTTCTGGAGAGTGGTTCCTCCGGGTCAGCACACAGCTGTGTTCCAGAGGTGGCCAAAGCTGTAACTTGTGTTGGCAGATGAACTTGGTGGTAAAAGAGTCACCCAAGTGGTACTGGTTGTGAAGGCATGAAGCAGCTGAGGCTCGGCACTGTGAGGCTAGGAGAGGCCACTGGTGCAGGTGAGCCCTCAGCAGCAGTTGAAGGGCCAGGATTAAAGGCGCTACGCAGAGAAGGGAGAGACCAGTGATGAAAGTGCAGCCCAGCTGCTACAAGACTCGAGCCCTTCAGAGATGCCAGTACCATGGGATGGCCTCCAGGAACAGAAGCAAGTGTAAAGGGAAACCGACCTGAGCCTAGAGGACAAGCTGTATGTGCTGCAGAGGTGAAGACCCAGAAATGATCCAGGTCCTTTGGAGGAGCCCAAATCATGAGTGAGTCCCAGATATTGGACACTGAATTATTCATAGCGTTGTTTTGTTTTACTTTGCTTTGGTTGTGACTGTGCTCTGGTTCTTCCCTCTTGAAATAAGGAAGTATTTAACTTTTTATTGATTTCACAGGAGCTCACAGTTTAAAAACTTTGAACTTTTAAGGGGATTCTGGATTTTAAAAAAGACTGAATTTTTTTAAAAAGATTGATTATAAAGGTATTTAACTTTTTATTGATTTCACAGGAACTCACAGTTTAAAAACTTTGAACTTTTAAGGGGATTTTGGATTTTAAAAAAGACTGAATTTTTAAAAGATTGATTATAAAGTGTTTGACTTTGTAAAGACAATGGGACTTTTAGGTTTTTAAAAATGTTTCATATTGTGGTGTTTATATTAACATATGATCTTGGAGATAAACAAGAAAGAAAAAGTTATAGCTTAATAGTAATGCATTCATGTGTCAAGTTGACCAGGGATCAGTTATGCTGGCTAGTTTTGTCAACTTGATACAAGCCAGTCATCAAAGAGGAGGGAGCCTCAATAATATTGAACTATAGAAAAGCCTGTAGGGCATTTTCTTAACTAGTAACTGATGAGGAAAAGTCCAGCCTATTGCGGGTGGTGTCACGCTTGGGCTTGACGGTCTTGAGTCCTATAAGAAAGCATAAGCATGCCATGGAGAGCAAGTCAGTAAGCAGCACCCCTCCATGGTCTCTGCATCAGCTCCTGCCTACAGATACCTGCCCCTGTTTCAGTTCCTACCCCAGCTTCCTTCGATGAACTATGACGTGGAGGTGTAAATCAAATAAACCCTTTCCTCCCCAACTTGCTTTTGGTCATAGTGCTTCATCATAGCAATAGCAACCCTAAATAAGACAATTCTTATCAACTAATGGCAAGAGATGCATAAATAATAGGATGGGGCCATAAGAGGAGGTAGTAGAGAGAAAGTATGATCAAAGTATATGCTATACACTTATGAAAATATTATTATTATTTTCTATACAAGAAACATACAGTAGTTTAAAGAGAGATATATGTACCTGCTGAGAAGCCCACTGCTCAAGAGGATGCTCTAGCAGAGTACGTGAAACTACTGTGGCCGGTGATTTCCTGGCTAGGATGGAAAAATTAAACAGCCTTATTTATCATATGCACCAAATGGTTCCAAAAATACATTTACTTCTAAAACTGAAGTAATACATTTTAAAAAGTCTTAATAATGGGTTTAATCTGGAGCATGAGTAAAGATTCAGTGTATTATTCTGTATAGGCTGGTACATTAAGGCAAAAATTCAATATATTTAAAATAAAAACAGTACTGGTTACTTTCTTTGAAAAAAAGAAAATTAAGACCAGGTGTGGGCATATGCCTTTAATCCCAACACTCAGGAAGCAGAGATAGATGGATTGTAGGTTCAAGGCCAGCCTTGTTTACAGTGAGTTCCAGGACAGCCAGGGATACATAGAGACACCCTGCCTCAAATAAATAAATTTATTTTGCAGGAGTATTTGTCTACATGAATATATATGCACCATGTGCATGTTAGGTGCCTACCAAGGCCAGAAAAGATGTTGGGAACCAGATCTGGATCCTCTACAAAAGCAGCAAATTCTTTGTAACTGCTGAGTCATCTTTCCAGATCCCTTACTGGTCACTATGTCTTGGTGGGGATATGTTCTTGCAATTTTTTGGCACCTAACTTAAAAAACTAATATATTCTAAGTCAATAGAATATATTTTTCACCCATATTACAATGCTAAAAATGAAGTACTGCCCAATTGTTGAGAACAAGAAAGGTAAGAAAACTTTTACAGTATTGCCATGCACAACCCCAGTGGGGCAGGGGAAGCACCAGTCTATCCAAACCTATCTCCAATCCATCTGACTATGGTTTGGGAACTGTGTTTTCTGTGCTGGCCTGCAGCTCACTATGTAGAGCAGAGATCTGCTGCCCAGGTTGGAATTAAGGCAGGTACTAAAACACCCAGCCAGCACTGGGACACAGCAGTGAAAGGGACCGACAAAGAAGACAACTACACAATTAGACCAGACAAATTCAGAGTACTACAGGAAAGAGTGTCATACAGAAAGGTGATGTAATATAACAGGATGTTCTGCAAAGGTCCCTCCCGGCAAGTGACACTTAACTGAGAGCTAAAGCAAAGCTAAGCTCTATTACAGAAGCAGGTGTGAAAAAGCAAGCAGAGGGTAAGGCTGACAAGGTGACAGGCCAGCAGTATAGAATGAGCACATTCCCAACAAGACAACACTCTGCCTTATTTTATACTCTACACATAAGTATGTTTTCAGTATAGTTAGTATATCTTTGTTTTCATTGATGATTTCACTATTTTAAAGTCCCCTAGAGTTGGTGCTAGCTAGCGTTCTTAAGTGTGATACAGCTGTGATGTCTGCTGCAGAGAAAATACCAATCCCAGCACTTGAGAGGCAGAGGCAGGCAGATCTCTGAGTTCGAGGCCAGTCTGGTCTACAGAGTGAGTTACAGGACAGACAGTGCTACACAGACAAACCCTGTCTGGAAAAAAAAAAAAAAAAAAAGATTTAATTTTAACATTGGGCATCATTTACCTTCATATATTATAGATCAGTTGGAGCTATGCAACAAGATGCTGTCTTAAAACATACACACATTGAGGCTGGAGAAATGGCTCAGTGGTTAACAGCACTGGCTGTTCTTCCAGAAGTCCTGAGTTCAATACCCAGCAACCACGTGTTGGCTCACAACCATCTATAAACCATCTATAGTGGGATCTGATGCCCTTCTTAGATATAAAGTCATACATGCAGATAGAGTACTTACACGTAAAATAAACAAATCTTTAAACACATACCCATAAGCTGGGCAGTGGCGCATGCCTTTAATCCCAGCACTCAGGAGGCAGAGGCAGGTGGATTTCTGAGTTTGAAGCCAGCCTGGCCTACAGAGCAAGTTCTTGGACAGCCAAAGCTACACAAAGAAACCCTGTCTATAAATACCAACAAGCAAACAAAAAAACCAAACACACACACATTCAACAGATATCATAAAGGATTAACATTGCCAATACATTAAAAAACTGTTTATAAATCAAGAATAAGATTAATACCCATTTAAAATAAACAGATAAAGGTAGGGAGAGTTCATGAAAATGGCAGGATGATTATGAAATCTGAGAGGCTCAACTTCATTTACTTACAAGTGACTCACAAAGAACTTTACAAAACTGATAGTGTTTTGCTGGCAGTAACATTGTTCTGACAATTTGGCAACTGTCGGGTATGCACCGTAGAATTTAGGGAGTAAACTATACTAAGTCAGGGCCCTTTCACACTGTGGGAATAAAGAAACATTACAGAATGGAGTAGAGGACACTCTTGTACCGCAGGCTTGGGGTCAGGGTATAAACATGTAAAGGGAAAGCACCACGGTTTTGGATTAGTATGCTCAACATATCCTTGCTTATTCCTGTCAATGTGTGTTCTGCATACACATGGGGCATTTCAGGAAGGATGCCCTGGAGACTAGTTGTTAAGTGGACTGAGGAACTGTGGTAGAAGGAGACTTAGTCATCACTGTATTATCCTCTATACTAGAGTTGTCATTACCAAACGTATGGGTTATTGGTTACACTGTGTTGAGGGACGGTCTTACATAGCCTAGATTGGCCTCAAACTCACTCTACAGTTGAAGATAACTTCGGATTCTCTTGATACTGCCTACACTTTCCAAGTGCTGAGATTACAGGAATAAGCCACCATGTCCAGCCTCCACGCATGTAAATCTCTAATACAGCAGACAGCTAGTATCTTCCCTTCTTTTCAGCTACAAAGGGAACACCAAAGTAAGCGAGGCGACTCTAACCTTCAGGACCGACATCTGGGTCTCGGATGTGCTGAGCTTCTTGTTGAAGGGCGTGCTGTTTAAACCTCGGTGCCACGCTTCCTACAGCTGTGCTATGCTCAGACAGTGACTTTAAACGGGACATGTTTATTATTTCAGAAAGATCTGAAGAATTTCTAGAAGTAGCCCAGGATTGCTTGTTTCTCTGTGTAGTTTCCACTTCAAAACGATCACATGGCAAACTTCTAATCCTTCCTAAATCTTCGGATTCAGGAATGTATGCTTCAGTGTCTTTGTAAATAGGGTGTTTTGTTCCCACAGGGTAAAATAAAGAACTAGAAACCTGGCTGTTGGATTCATCTAGTTCACGACATTCAGAGTGAGCCTGAGTGGTATTCAATAGCTGGATACTAATGCCACTGCTAGAGACTGATGATAAAATCTGCTCATCATTTTCATCTATGTGACTTCCCAAAATAAAAGGCTGAGGCTGAGTACCTTCTGAGAACAGGTCACTGTTTTCAGGAGCCGGATTAGTGACTGTGTTTAAAAAATAAGGACTATGTAGACCTGTATTTATACCTTTGGGTTTATCTGAGGGCGAAACAATACCATCATTAACTCCATCTCTTTGGATAGGTTTCTTAGCATCTTCTCCGCTATCTCCGGGTACCTCCTCATTCCACTCCTGTGATGAGTCCAGACTGCTCCCTGCGTCACCACACTGCTCCCGTGCTGCTTTTCCGGTGTCTGCATCTTCATGAGGTCCTGAGTAAAAACCCACACAGGTTCTATCACAAAACTCTGACAACAGGGTCTCCTTAGCAGGAAGGTTCTCTTTAGGCCTGCCACTGGCAGAGGGTAGGAGTGACAAGGGTTTCTGTGCAATTTCTTGGCAGCCTATATCCCCACATGAATCATCTGTAGGCAAAACTTCCTTTTCCCTACTCTCTGAATCCTGGGAAAGTTTGTTGTCTTCTTGTGATGCCTCATCAGTGTCACTGGTCTCAAAATTGCTCAAATTAAAAGACACTTCCAAAAATGGTTGTGAAGGAGGATGAACAGTATCCATACTTTCTCTATCAGCTCTACTTCTAGAACCTATGTCTGCAATGTCATCAGAGGTCCTAGAGTGGTTACTTAGAGAAGATTCAACTTCAGTTTGTTTATGTTCTATTTCTGATGAACAGGACAGACACTCTTGTTCCAGTGCTGCATCTGAGTCTGCCACCTGAATACTTTCTCTAGTGCAAAGCAATCCTTCCGTACACACACTGTCATTCTGACTGGAAAGTACTTGGCTATTGTTCTGAACGTCAGGTTTTAATAAGAAATCCACATTTTCTTTACTGCTACAGCTAACCAGTAAGTTGCTGTTCTCACAGAATGAAGGCACACCTAAGTTTTCTTCATGCTCCCAGTACTGGCAATTACCGTCTACTGGCTTGTCTTCTCTGTACAAATCTCCCTTTTCAGCACATGTTCCAAAGAGCTCTGCCTTTTTTTCTACCAAAAGTCCAGACAAATTCAAAATGTTCACATTTTCTTGGGCTTCAGGTTTGTCCTCTGTATCATTCTCATCTGTAGCAGAACAGGGAGGTGACCCCTGGGACGGTAAATACATGGTCCACCGGCTTGTCGTTCTTGGGGGATTTTCTGCCCGTAGCTCACAGTGTAAACTCCCTGAGTTCTTTCTCTCAGCATACTCTTCCTTTGGCTTAGAAGCAATCTTCGAACACCCCTGTGGTTGTATGTTTGGAAATCGCCCTGTAATCTCATAGGTCAGATCCTTACTCACATTGGTAGAGTTGGACTTCAGAAGAGCTAATATTTGTGCTTTGCTTCTGAGGTTTCGTGAAACTCCAGGACAGTAAGATTCCAAACCATTTCTTCTCATGGGCTCACTGGCCAGTAAAGAGTCTGAATGCTGGGTTTCAGAGGTGATGGGAGAGCAAGACTTGTCCTCTTTACTTAGTGTGTCTGAGTTAATACTGAAGGCTGAAGAGACAAGTGAAAAAGGCTTGTCACATCTCTCTCTGCTCCTGAAGTTGACAGAATTCTCATGGTCTGCTGGTATATGACTTATATCTTTCTGACCAACAGCAGAAAACAAAGGAGGTGTGCTGGAAAACAGGGAAGGAAATGTCGGGCCAGGTTCCGAATCACCAAACGAGGCAGCTGATTCACCATTTTCTGTGACAGTCACTCTCTTTGGTACCTTATATGGTCTTTGAAAGCCCTAAACACATCAAAACAATCGTTAGCTATACCGTTATTTCTAAGGAAAGTGTAAAATATATTTGCTAAA
Organism: Peromyscus nudipes; assembly: GCA_902168325.1. NCBI lineage: Eukaryota > Metazoa > Chordata > Mammalia > Rodentia > Cricetidae > Peromyscus > Peromyscus nudipes. The sequence continues at coordinate 8,411 of CABHPH010134158.1, read as the reverse complement.
AGGAATAACAAAGAATATGTATGTCTTGCCCACGGTAAATAACATTTAAATTTTGCTAAATTAAAATACAAACATTTATTAGTAAGACTTTTCTAATTTGCATTTACTTTGTTACCTAAATAAACTATGATGTACCATTTTAACAGTAACCCATCATAAAAATTTACTAGTTTCAAAAATAACTTTATAACTATACATTTAAATATTAGTTTCCACACAGAAACTTACAGTAGCCTTCCTTTTTAAGCCAGAGGGCTGACACCCAAGAGATCGGCTCGAGGATATAAATGACCTTGGACCTGACTCCAGGGCTTCCCTAGTACCATCTGTTTTAACAGCTCGGCTTCCAGCAGCCTTAGCCTCCTCAACTGTGATTAAGTATCGCTCACTTTCCAAGTCATCGCCAGGTTTCACCTAATTTTAAAGAATAAACATCAAAATTGCATTTGGGTAATTTTATTTTCCATATATACCAGCAGGCTCACTAGAAATGAACAAGATCCAACAAATAGTCAACAAAGTTGCTAAAGAAATCAATCAGTAACTAAATCCTTCCACTATTCATTATTATGCACAAGTTAACCATCAAAAACACAAAAAATGATAATAATGCAATAAAACGTCTCTAATGTGTTCTTCAGCAGCATATTGTTCTTAGCAGCATATACTGTGGTGCTGCTGAGACCCTTTACCACATGCTAAGAACACAAAGTCAAGCAGAAAGCTTCCTTTCACATAATTAACCTAGAATCCATACAACTAAATGCAATATTTTAAAAACTCAAAGCCATTAGTTATCAATTCTGTATCCTTATAAATGTATGTGAATTAGAACTTCATAATTATCACAAATATTGCTAACTTTAATTACATACATAATCACATGCCCTGAAAAAGAGTATTTTTTAAGTCATCAATTTGTCACCACTCTAGAGTCAAACATTAAGATTATCAATTTAGAAAATATATCTTTATCATATGAAATGTTTAGTAATGAAAGTACTTAGGATAAAATAACAGTAGCTACATTAATTAAGCACCTACTAAGAAAATGTCTCTCCTAGACCCTCATTCATAAATCTAAAAGAACAACCAGTATTAATGATACAAGATTTCATGGCCAAATACCCACACAGTGATGTTAATGAATTTTAACACATGAAATTATATTAGGTAATTTCTATTCTTCTGAACAATGCTGATCTATGTTTCTAGTTGAGGAGTAGACACAGGTCATGGGCTACCCAGGAGGTGTTTCAGAGTCTGGAAGGAGTCCAAAACAGTTCTAATGACTTCAATTCCTTCCCTTCCTCAAATAAAAAAAAAACAGAAAATATATTTTTTTTTTTGAGAAAGTACTTAAATGGGAATAATTTCGAAGACTATCAACCACCATGTCAAGGTTAAAGACAGAGCTCAGCGGTGGAATACACACCTCATGTTCATGAAGCCTTTGGTCCCATCCCAACACAACGTAACCTCACCTAACAGAAGCCGATTTAGAGTCACATCCTAGGTTTGACTATGTCCTGGAACCACCATTCTTTGATCATCAACATGCTACTAAGCCTTTCTGTGCTGCATTCCTAATGTACAAACCTCGTAACATTGTCATACATAAAAACTAAAGGCTGGTGTTAGCACAAGGTACAACTATAATAAGAACAATAAGACAGCATCAGTACTATGACTAAACTATTAACAACATTCATAAAGAAGAATCTGAGTAAATGGTTAAATTTCAAGGGAAGTAATGTAAACACATTAAAATACCTCAAGGCACTTAAGAAATAGACTTTCCAAACATGCTCCTTTGTCGTCATATAAAATGGCCTGTTACAAAACAAGATAAAAGTTACAAATTTTTCTTTTGCATTTCTTAGAATCTTCAATAGCAAATCAAAATTTGTCATATAAGTAAGTAAAAGAATTACATCATTCTGTAACTTGAATTTGAAAGTACATCTATTTCAAATGTTACTGCATCCCCTGAGCATGAGAGGTGAGTACGGAGGAAGAAATTCAAGGACTCAGGTGCTGGGGGCAGCTCAGTAAAGCACGTGTTGACAAGCAAAAGGACCACAAATCAGTTCCCAGTATGTAAAAGACTGGTGTGGTGGTGTGAGCCTGTGTCCCTAGGAGAGGCAGATGGAGAGACAGCAGGCCAGTCCAGCAATTGGTGAGCTCTGAGTTCAGTGAGAGACCTGTCTCAAAAAAATATATAAGGTGGATAGGAGACATCCAATGTGGATTTCTAGCCTCTACACGTTCACGCACACATATACACACACCCCCAACACCCTTAAGAAAAGAGAGAAAGAGAAATAAAAAATGCAATTCCTACCAGAAGGATCCTTGAATGGAATTGGGAAGGAAACAGAACTGGAATGTATTGAATGGGGCCAACCAGAAATGAGATCATGGACTGGAAAGATGGATCAGTGGTTAAGAATACTTGCTTCCAGAAGATCTGAGTTCCGTTCTCAGCACCCATGTCAGGTGACTCTAAGGGCCTGTAACTCCAACTCCAATGTCTTTAGAAGTTTACAAAATAAGTAAGTAAATAAATAAATAAAGCCAGGTGTGGTGGTGCATGCCTGTAATCCAGCACTTGGGAGGCAGAGGCAGGTGGATCTCTGTGAGTTCAAGACCAGCCTGTTTTACATCAAAAGACCCTGTCTAAATATATATATGCTTTCATAAATTGAACTTGCAGGCTTAAGGCAAAGCTAGTGTTTTTTAAATAAATTATTTGTATTTTGTGTACTTTGGTGTTTTGTTTGCATGTATGTCTGTATAAGGGTGTCAGATCCCCTGGAACAGGAGTTACAGATAGTTATGAGCTGCCATGTGGGTGCTTGGAATTAAAACCTGGATCCTCTGGAAGAGCAGTCAGTGCTCTTAACCACTGAGCCATCTCTCCAGCCCACAAAGCTAGTTTTTATTTTCACAAATTAAATATTTTTTTAAAAATACAATAAACAGCCAGGCGGTGGTGGCGCATGCCTTTAATCCCAGCACTTGGGAGGCAGAGGCAGGCATATCTGTTAGTTCAAGGCCAGCCTGGTCCAAAAAGTGAGTTCCAGGACAGCCAGGACTGTTACACAGAGAAACCCTGTCTTGAAAAAAAAAAAAAAAAGTACAGTAAATAACCTCTTCCATACTAAAAAGCTTCCTTCAGTAATAGCTTTACAAGAGTGGTTCTCAACCTGGGGGTTCTGACTCCTTTGGCAAACCTCTATCTCCAAAAAGATTTACATTACAATTAATAACAATAGCAAAATTACAGTTAGGAAGTAGCAACAAAACCAATTTTATGGTTGTGGGTCACCACAACATGAGGACCTGTATTAAAGGATCACAGCATTAGGAAGGTTGAAAACCCCCGATTTACAATGGCAGAGAAGTAGAATAAAGACAGAATATGAAGAGCCTTAATAGCTTCACGTAAGAGCATGTGTTTGATCAGGAGATCATGGCTGTCATTAGTATGCACACAATATCACAAACTCACAACCAAGTTTCTGTAATAAATTAATATAAAACAAGACTTAGCTAGAGCAGGTTGTGGTGGCGCACCCCTTTAATCCCAGCACTCAGGTGGCAGAGGCAGGAGCATCTCTGAGTTTGAGGCCAGGCTGGTCTACAGAGGGAGTTCTAGGACAGTCAGGGCTACACAGAGAAACCCTGTCTTGAAAAAAAAAAAAACAAAAAAACCACTTACTAGAAAATGGGCCCTGGAGCCATATCTAAGCTCATGAATGAATGACTCTTGCACTTTCAGCTGGGACTCCTGGTATGATATACCTGAGTCCTCAGTTTTATCATCAGTAAAATAAAGACAAAAAGCCTAACTTTCAGGTGAGTTGTGCAAACTAAACTGATAGACTGAAGGCATTATGACCAGCTCATAGTAAGTTTTTGATTGAATAATGTTTACTTACTGAACTTTCATTATGTACAAAAAACATATAAAAATGATCTGAAATTTTCTTTTTCACATCATGGCAATGTATGGACTAACTAACAGTTTATTATCAACAGCTATCCTAATGCTCAATGACAAGGCAAGAACACAGCTGTTCCACGCTGCGTCAACTGCTTGGCACTCACTCACCTTGTTGCCTAAGGGAGTGATCTTCAGAACTCCATCTTGCCACACTTTTGACTTCTTCATCTTTTGGTGAGTATATAGGACCTTATTTCCAAAAATACAGAAGAAATCATTGCTATTTACACATTTAATATTGTACAGTTTATAGGCCATACAAAATAAAACATCCCATATCAAAATAATAACACAGGTATCACCACAATAACAATATCAGTGAAAGAGTCTGGAGGTGTAGCTCAATGACAGAGTGCATGCCCAGCATCAGGAGGCCCTGAGTTTAACCCACAGCATAAAAAAAGGAAACAAACAATTTAAGGAGAGGAAGATAGCTGACTAGCTTGGTAGTACCAAAAGGCAAAGGAAGAAAGGACAAGTAAAAATCTAAAGAATCTTTTAGTTATTGAGCATTAAAAATAATTGTGAACTGCCACATCATCAGCGGGAAGGAAAAACAGTTACTGGGTTGCACATTACTTCTTATTCACATAGCTGAGTATAGTCCAAAGACTGGACAGTCTGCCCAACCTTCACAGCATCTGAGGTCAAACAATTTCACACTGCTTTTGTCTTTAGACTCCCCCTCCATTAGTGGAAGAGTGGAGTTTCTAAGTATTATATGTGGTACCAGATTCAGTTACAGACTGAATACAGAAACAGTGTGAAAATTCAGCTGACTATTACTAAATCAAATGTTAAAGAAATTTAGAGGAAAAAGATGCCTAGCGATGCAGGGGTTTGGAGACATAGCTCAGCTAAAAAGCGTTTGCCTCGAAGGCATGAGGACCTGACTTTGAGCCCCAGAGTCTACATAAAATGCTGGACATGATGATGCAGTCTAGGCAGACACAGGAGGACACCTAGGACCCCAGCCAATCTAACCTAATTGGTCTAGGCCAATAAGAGACCCTGTCAAATTTAGTTACTTACCACTAAAAGTGTAATTTATATTAAAATGTAACATATTAGCCACTTTTTAGTATTTTTACACTGTTTTTATGTCTGACATAAATAATATTAGAGATAGAAGCTCTACATGCAAAAGTTATTTAATGTCTTCATTATTGTTTTAGAGTACAAAAAGGTCTTAAGACCAAATAATGTGTCACTGTAGATAGGGATGTCACCACTGGCAGGTCTTAAAGTGAAAATGTTGTTTCCTAGTCCAAAGCTTCCAAAGAAGATTTACAAATGACTTTTATAGTATATACAAATAAGAAGGAGGAGGAGGAGACGACATAGGCTTGCCAGATAAAATATTTGGGCCTCAATTATACTAGAGAACTATTCACTGTTTATCTAAGACTCAAATTTAACTTAATATCCTGTTTCTTTTGGTTTTGCTGAATCTGGCAATGCTAACAAGACATTTGAGAGAGAAAGAAAGAAATAAAAGGAGAGGGAAGGAAGGGAGGAGGAAGGAAAACACTAGTCAGATGTAGGAGCTTAGGACGTAGCTCAATTAGTAGCATGTTTGCCAGGTACACAGGAGACCGGTTTTGAGCCCCAGCACCAGACACAGGATGTGGGCATCCCAGCACTTGGGAGAAAAAAGCAAGAGGATCAGAAATTCTAGGTGACCCTGAATTTCATCAAGAGTTTGTCCCCTGCCCCTCTCCCCACAAAAAGGAAAATTATTAAGACTTACAATAAATTCTTGACTTTCCATTGTTTCTTCTGAAATTATAAGCCAGTCAGGTCCAGAAAATAATCAGTTTTTATTCAACAGTTTATATCCTCTAAAATGAAAAACAGCAAATGGTCAATCAACCCGGATAAAAAGAATAAGTATCAAATACAAAGTTTCTCAATAAATCTTGACTAGAGACAGAAACCAAAGAATTCCAAGATTATCAGTCTATCTAGCCACCAAGTGAAACAAAAGTACATCTGTCACGGAGGACACAACTGAGTGATATCACATACTGGAAAATAAAGATAAAACTAAGGAAAATTCATAAACTTAGTAATCTGTAAACATCTCTCTAGGTGCCTTAATATGTATCAGAAAATGGATTTTTTTCCTTCAACATATTTTGCTCCTTAGAACCCAAATTCAATTTTTTTTCTAAAGTATTATACTCACCACAAGATGGCCCCCTTGTGTCTTAAAATTTTCCTGTTAAAGTAGTTCCATCGTATCCAGGGACTAGTTTCAGGACCATAAATATCAACATCTGTAGCCACTTGAGTTCACATAAATGTCAAAGTTTTTGCTTATAATATAGGAGCATGTACACATTCTCCAGCATACATTAAATCATTCCTAGATTACTTATACCTAATGCATTGTAAGCAATATGCAAATAGTGAGTGATTAAACTGTATTGTTTAAGAAATGATAGCTGGGCAGTGGTGGCGCATGTCTTTAATCCCAGCACTCAGGAAGCAGAGGAAGGCAGATCTCTGTGAGTTCGAGTCCAGCCTGGTCTACAGAGTAAGCTCCAAACTGTCAGGGCTGTTACACAGAGAAACCCTGTCTCCCTGCCCCCACCCCACCTCCCCAAAAAAGGGAGCGAGAAAAAGCGAAAGCAAGCAGTCAGGCTTGGTGGCACACATCTTTTTGTTTGTGGAGTTTTTTTGTTTGTTTGTTTGTGTGTGTGTGTGTGTGTGTGTGTGTGTGTGTGTGTGTGAGAGAGAGAGAGAGAGAGAGAGAGAGAGAGAGAGAGAGAGAGAGACAGGGTTTCCCTGTGTAGCCTTGGCTGTCCTAGAAATAGCTCTGTAGACCAGCTTGGCCTACAACTCACAGAGATCCTCCTGCCTCTGCCTCCTGAGTACTGGGATTAAAGGCGTACACCACCACAAGCCCAGCCAGCACACATCTCTGATTCAAGAGCAAGGGCAGCAGAGTCAAGTGGGTCTCTGTGTGTTCAAGGCCAGCCTGGTAGCCTGGTCTACATAGACAGCTCCAGGACAGCCAGGAGTACATAGCTAAGAGAGACCCTGTCTTAAAAAAAAAAAAAAAAAAAAAAAAAAGGAAAAGAAAAAAAAATCTGCATGTTCAGTACTAACAATTTTTTTTCTGAATATTTCCAGTCTACAGCTGGCTGAATCCAGTTACAGAGGACAGACTATATACCTTAGTCAATGTAACACAACATCATTGGACCAAATATGCATTATATTATACCTCTTCAGGGAAACATCTTTCCTTTCTTTCCCCAGCTCTAGGGGCTGACAACAGGGTCCTATGTAAGCTAAGTAATAATGCTTCCACATGCCCAGTCCTTTCTGTTTGTTTGAAACAGGATCTGGCCTGTTGCACAATCCTCTTGTCTTGGCCCCTGGAGTAGCTGGGATATTACAGGCAATGTGCCACAACACCCAGGAAGAAAAATCTTTTTGAACAGTGTTGCCGCAGCTACTGTAACTATCCTGTTACTGGATAAGAAAAATATATGGCCAAATTTTGAAATCTGAAATCATCGATGGTGAACTGAAGCACAGTGAGTACACATATCTTCAAGTGGTTCCATAGACATGACCTGACCACTACACGGAAACTAGTCAGTAATGAACATTTTAGGTCCTATCCTTGATCTATTAAACTAGAAAGTCCGGTTCTGGAGCTCAGCAAGCCTTCTTCAGTGATGGTGACTCCCAAACCGGAAACAGTGTGCACAGAGGCCTGATCCCTTACTAGCACAGTACAGGTTGAGCGCTAGAGGGCGAGGTGAGCGATAAGGCGGGAGTCATCAGTATCAGTAATCGATGTATACAACCTTTCTTCTGTTATGCTAAGGAGTGAGAGTTTTCCGTGAAGACAGCGGGAAGCCGTGGCATAACCTTGCTTTATGAGGAAAGCTGCTACAGTGGCTCAGGAGAGCATTCACCAAGCTAGCCCAAGGTCCTAGGTTCGCTCCCCAGCACCGCCCAAACCACGCACACCCTG
>CABHPH010134157.1:22838-43064 GCA_902168325.1 Peromyscus nudipes | reverse complement strand
TGTGAAGTGAGTGAAGAAGAGTTTCGGGAAGGTTTTGGCTCCGATATCAACAGCCGGTAAGTATAAATTAGAACGGGTTTCTTTCGGACCTCAGTTGATAAGGAGCGTCCATTCAGCGAAAGCACAGACTCTCGGATTGTGTGGAAATGGGATTGTATGACTTGGAACAGTAGAAATTATAAACAAGACTATCGAAGTTCTAGAGACTTGATCCTCAGCTGGCCGACTTGCCTGGAGACAAAGGGACACAACAGTGCTGGAGAGGAACACCATGAGGCTGTGGCTCACTAAACTAAAGAGAGCAGTAGACTCATATTTTCTGGAGTAGACTATAAAGATACTTTCCTGTACATAAGCATTCTGGCTTCAATGTTTGCAGGTTAATAAATAGTCAAGAAACTGCAGTTTCTCTTAGAGTGATGCCGTCATCTTTCATAAATATCCTTGCAGTTGCTCTGTTCTGGGTCTTATTATAAGGCTCAGGACTATAGACGCTAGAATTGAGTTGAAAACACAAGAAAAAGATAAAAGAGCATACTAACTCCAAAGTGTAATAGGGTAAATTAACCTTCGGACAAAACTTTTTCCTTTTTATTTTTTTAATCTTCAGAAAAGAAAATTTAGTTATTAAAAAAAATTGTGATCTCACAATAGTCTCCAGCTCTTATCAATCCTGTCTCATGCTCTGGTGTGGTATGATTATGTTACAAGCCACATTGAATTTATAAAATATCTCTAATAAAACAATGTCATAAGGCCACTGTGGTAGTACACACCTGTAATCCCTGCACTCAGAAGGCAAATACAGGGAGATCTTTGTGTGTTCCTAGCCAGCCTGGTCTGCGTAGTGTCTTCCAGGCCAGTCAGGTCTACATGGTGTGTAGCTGAAATGTTTCTCCGGCCAGTGGACACACACCCCCACACCCCCACCCCTGCCTTTGTGGTCCCACAGCCGCTTATAAAATAATAATTTAGAGGCTTAATATTATTTACAAACTGTATGGCCTATGGCAGGCTTCTTGCTAGCTAGCTCTTTCATCTTAAAATAACCCATTTCTGTTAATCTGTGTTTTGCCACAGAGCAATGGCGTTACCGGTCTGCTGGCGTCTTGCTTCTCCTACCCCAGTGGCTGTCTCTCTCTCTCTGTCCTCTCCTTTCTTCTTTAGGATTTCCTGCCTGCCCCTAAGCTGCCTTGCCATAGTCCAATGCAGCTTTAATTTATTAACCAATCAGAGCAACACATATTCACAGCATACAGAAAGATATTCCACAGCAATAGTGAGACCCTGTTTCTAAATAAATAATAAATGTAAAACAGATAAAATAAATATAAAATTTTAAATGATTGTATCCTCAGACTGCTTTTATGGCTATATGCTAAAAAGACAAAATGACTTTAATTTTTTTTTTGGAATTTTTTTTGATCTTATGTATATGAGTGTCTACATGTATGTATGTGTACCATGGGCATGCTTTAGCGCCTGCAGCAGTCAGAAGAGGGTGTTGAATCCTCTGGAACTGGAGTTATACATGATTTGAGCCACCATCAAATCAGAACCCTTTGCAAAAGCAACAACTGATCTTAACTACTGAGCATCTCTCTAGCCCCTCAGGACACAATTACTTTCAAATGACCAACACATCTACAAAGAGTGATACAGTATGAAGATAGAAGTACCAAGTCTTTCATCCCATTTTTATTATGTGTAGAATCAAGTGATGCGGTAGTGTTTTTAGCAAAAATGATCTTCAGATTTCTAATGGGACAGTTGTGCCTAGCTTTTGGTTTTTCTAGACAAGGTTTTTCTTTGTAGCCCTGGCTGCCCTGGAACCCACTCTGTAGACCACCAGGCTGGCCTCAAACTCACAGAGATCCACCTGCCTCTGCCTCCTGAGTGCTGGTATCAAAAGCATGTGCCACCACACTTGGCAAAATTTTTTTAATTTAAAAAAAAATAATTTTTAGATTTCTGTAAAAAAATCTCGATTAAAAAAAAAATCCTGGATAGGGCTTCTTCAACTTTTCCACCTTTGGTCCCTTTGCACTGGAGGAATTTTTATGTGATATGTAGATAAATACTTACTGATAATAAGTCACGAAGAGAGGATGGTTGAGGCTCTGTGGAAGGGCAACACTCTTTTTTTATAATTTATTTTTATTGTGTGTATTAGTATTTTTGCCTGTATGTGTATCTGTGAGAATACGGACCCCCTGGAACAGGGGTTACAGACAGTTGTGAGCTGCCATCTGGGTGCTGTGAGTTGAAACCTGGGTCCTCTAGAAGAGCAGCCAGTGCTCTTAACTGGTGAGCCATCTCTCCAGCCCCCTGCAGCAGCATTCTTAAGGCTCTAAGTTCAATCCCCAGTATCATCCAGAGGGTCATGGTAGTGCACAACATTCATACCAGCACTTGAGAAGCAGAAACAAGCAGTTCTCTTACGAGTTCAGGACCAACCTGGTCTACATAATGAGTTCCAGGCTAGCCAAGGCAACATAGTAAGATCCTATCTTAGAAAATAAAACAGCCGAGTGGTGGCGGTGCACACTTTTAATCCCAGCACTCGGGGAGGCAGAGGCAGGCGGATCTCTGTGAGTTTGAGGCCAGCCTGGTCTACAAAGTGAGTTCCAGGAAAGGCACAAAACTACACAGAGAAACCCTGTCTCGAAAAACCAAAAAAAAAAGGAAAGAAAACAATAGTAATAGTAATAATAATGATAATAAATCACAGGGACTAGAGGGACGGCTTGGCAGGTAAGAGAGCCTTCTACCCTTGCAGAGGACCTGATTTTGTTCCTAGCACCTACTTAGGGCGGCTCACAGCCACCGGTATTTCTAGCTCAAGGGTATCTGGTGTCCTCTTCTGGCTTTCTTGGGTACCTATACTCACTTGCACATAATCACATACTCACGTATATACATAATTAAAAGTGAGATAAGCTTTTTAAAAATTATAAATTTACAGGGCTGGAGAGATGGCTCAGCGGATAAGAGCACTGACTGCTCTTCCAGAGAACCTGGATTCAATTCCCAGCATATGTATGTTAGCTCACAACTGTAGCTCCAGTTCCAGGGAACCCAACACCTTTACACAGACATACATGCAGGCAAAACACCAATGCATATAAAATAAAAATATAAATAAATAAATTATAAATTTACTTTGGGGACTAGAGACGGCTCAGTTGGTATGGGAGTGCTTCCCTGGCCTCTTCAAAGCCTTGGGTTTGAGCCCTAGCACTATATAAACCTGTGTGTGGGTATACATCTGTCATCCCAACACTTGGAAGGTTTAGACAGGCAGGTCAGCAATTTGAGGTCATCCTTGACCACATAGCACTTTTGAACCCCAAAACTAGTAATAGTAGCAGTCGAAGGAGCGGGTAGATCTTTAGGAACATCAGATTACCTGAAGCTGGAGCTCTAGGCAGTTGGGAGCTGCTGGGAACTGTGGAAATGAGGATTGGTGACAACTAGGACAATCCAGAAAGGGTCCCAGAAGTTAAGAATAATGGGAGTAAAAAGGTGGACAGTGTGTCTTCCCACTAGAGGACCTACTGGATGGTAGAATAAATAAACTCTGCTGTAGCTTAAGTTTTCCTGCCTGGCCTACGGTCAGGACAAATCTCTTTCACCTGCCAGTCCCACAGCCTCTCAGACCCAACCAAGTAAACACAGAGACTTATATTGCTTTCAAACTGTATGGCCGTGGCAGGCTTCTTGCTAACTGTTCTTATATTTTAAATTAATCCATTTCTATAATTCTGTTCCTTGCCACATGGCTCGTGGCTTACCGGCATCTTTACAGGCTGCTTGTCCTGGCGGTGGCTGGCAGCGTCTGGCAGCGTCTCCTTCCACCTTCCTGCTCTTTTTATTCTCTCTGTTAGTCCCGCCTATACTTCCTGCCTAGCCACTGGCCAATCAGTGTTTTATTAGCAACACATTTGCAATACAGAACATCCCACAGCACTCTGCCCTTTGGGTTATTCTGAATGGTGCATAATTCAGTCATAGAATCCAGGCTTGCATCAGCACTAACTGCAGGGTACTGATAGACTTGCCCTAAAGGCGAAGGGAACACCAGAATAACTTATGACAAGGCATGAGAGGTCAGGTAGATAAAGAGGTGCCTGATTGTAAAAAGGTCTTACAGAGTACAATAGAAGTTTAGATGTTATGCCAAGAACAGTTGGGAGGAGAGTTTAGTCACACCATGCCTCTTCAAAACACTAGTCCATTGGTTACCATGGAGGGAATGTAACAAAACAAGGCAGTCTGGAAGTGGAGACTAGTTAGGAAGGTTAGTGCAGTATCCAGGTTCACTCACTAGGTCAGTCTGTACTGAGCACCAAAACCAAGAGCTATGCTCAGACACTGGTGGTAGAACAGTGGATAAGACTAGCTTGTTTCCTGCTCTAGTAAATCGTAGAAAACAATGGTAAGAAATGACAGAGTGCTTCTGTATGGCAAGATCCTGGGGGGCAGGGAGGGGTTGTTTTTGTTGTTAGGGTTTGGTTTTGTTTTTTGAGACAGAGTCCCATTACATATCCTTGGCTGGCCTGAAACTTGCTATATATACCAGGCAGACCTTGAGCTCATAGAGAGCCATCTATCTCGGCCTCCTGAGTGCTGGGGTTAAAAGCATAAGTCACCACTGTCCCTCCAAGATTTCTTTTTTAATAATGTGTGTGTGTGCGGATATGTGCACATGAGTGTAAGTGCCCATGGAAGTGAGAAAAAGGCATCAGATTCTCCTGAAAGTCCAGTAATAGGCAGTTGTGAGCCTACAAGGGACTGAACTCCAGTCCTCTTCAAGAACAGTATACACACTCTTAATTACTAAGCCAGCTCTCTAACCCCCAGAAGAGGAGTTTAGAACAAATGTCAAAAAGGACTTTAAAGGGTAGAATTCCTAGTTAGGTAACCCTGGACGAGGTCCAAAGTCAACCTTAGAACTTAGATTATGAGACACAATGTCTGCCGTCAGTTACTAAATCCTTCAGTAATTTGCTTTCACTAATATTTAAGGTATTGGTGAGAATTGAGGGGGTAAAAAAAGTCCAAAAATCAGGAAGAGGCAGGTGGTGGTGGCCCACGCCTTTAATCCCAGCACTTAGGAAGCAGAGGCAGGTGGATCTCTGTGAGTTTGAGGCCAGCCTGATCTACAGAGTGAGTTCCAGGATATCCAGGGCTGTTACACTGAGAAACCCTGTCTAAAAAAATAAATTAGGAAGAAGTTCAAGGTTGTAACATGTCTTCTGTTCTCCCTTTCTAGCCTGGTTTACCATGACCTCTTTAAAGACCCTCTTAACTGGTCAAAAACTGGCGAAGCTGTCCATGAAGGACCTCTGGGGACCTTAAAGGCCATGTGCAGAAGGACGGATGCTGGCCCTGTCACCATTGCTCTGGATTCTCTGAGCTGGCTCTTGCTTCACCTTCCCTGTGTCACACTCTGTCAGACCCTGCATGCTCTGAGCCAGCCACGTGTCTCCCCAGGTGAGCTTCCCCCTTTTGTTAAGTGCCCTCAGAGGGCTCCCGCCAAAGAACATCACCCCTTCCTTTTCATTCCAACAAGAGGTACCAGGGATCTCCAGTCCCATATTCTACCATCTCCTGAATTTTTTAGGAAGAATTGGGAGATGGAGTGTTGATTGTTGGAGATTTGTTGTTTTTAGACTGTGTTGTGTCTAGCTTGACATCGTGGGGCACACGTTTAATCCCAGCACTCAGGAGGCAGAGGCAGGCGGATCTCTGAGTTTGAGGACAGCCTGGTCTACATGGTGAGACCCTGTCTCAAAAAACAAAAACCAGAGGCCGGGCAGTGGTGGCCCATGCCTTTTAATCCAGCACTCGGAAAGCGGAGATAGGCAGATCTCTGTGAGTTTGAGGCCAGTCTGGTATATATAGCAAGTTCCAGGACAGCCAGGGCTACACAAACCCTGTCTTGAAAAACAAAAGCAAAGAAAAAACTTGTATCTTTGTGAGTATGCATACCCATGTCTGTGATTATATGCAAATGTGTGTATTCAGGTTCATGTACCTCTGCAAATGGAGGCCAGAAGAGGGAATTGGTTGCCTTCTCTGTTACTCTTTGTCTGTTTCTTTGAAGAAGAGTCTCTCCCTGAACCTGGGACAACTTGAATGTTGTCAGCTAGGCTAGAAGCTAGCAATCCCCAGCTATCCCCCTTGGAGCTGGGGTTACAGCGTGTACCAGGACACTGGGCTTATTACGTGGGTACTGGGATCCAGATCTGGTCCTTAGGATTGGGAAGTAAGACCCCTCAAATGCTGAGCCATCTCTCCAGCCCTGGTGCTAGAACAATACCACCACACCCAGGTTAATAGAGGTAGAAGGGTTTTGTTTTAATTTTCTTTATGTGCTTTTCTTTCTTTTCTTTTTTTTTTTTTTTTTTTTTTTTTTTTTGTCTGTCTGTGCAGCATATTGTGCATGCCTCGTACCTGCAGAGGCCAAAAATAGGGCACTGGATCCCGTGTAACTGAAGGTACAGGTGGTTGGTTGTAAGGCACCAAGAGGTTGCTGGGGAGGATGGAGCTCAGGTCCTCTGGAAGAGCAGCCAGCGCTCTTCCCTGCAGAGCATCTCTCCAGCCCGGTGATTGTTTTGCTTTGTGCTCTGTATGTGCCGGTTGTTCTGTGGGTTGTTCCGTCTCTAGGTCTCCTCCTTTTTTTAATGTAAGGTCACATATATTCCTTATGGCTAGAAGAATCAAAGCTGGCCTCACCTGGTATGTAGCCAAGGAAGACCTCAAACAACTTTTTTTTTCCTGAGAATTTTATGTTGTCACAAATTACATCTTTATACATTATGTGCTCTTTTCTACATTAAGTCCCAGTGCACTGAGACGGTTTCTTTTGTTTGGTTGGTTGGTTTTGGTTTTGGTTGTTACTGTTTTTGAGTTTTGGTTTTGGTTTTTTGAAACAGGGTTTCTCTGTGTATCCATGGCTATCCTGGAATTCTCTCTGTAGACGAGGCTAGCCTTGAACTCACAGAACTCTGCCTACCTCTGCTGCCTCCCCAGCTCTGGGATTAAAGGTGTGCGCCACAGCCGGCGGTGGTGGCGCACGCCTTTAATCCCAGCACTTGGGAGGCAGAGGCAGGCGGATCTTTGTGAGTTCAAGGCCAGCCTGGTCTCCAGGGTGAGATCCAGGATAGGTGCAAAGCTACACAGAGAAACCCTGTCTCCAAAAAAAAAAAAAAAAAAATGTGCGCCACAACAACCCCAACCCAGCAAGTTTCTTTTTTTTATTATTTGAATAATTTTTTAAAATATGTAATTATATTATATTTCCCTTCCATGCGCACCTCAAATTCATGGCTTCTTTTTCTTTAATTATTGTTACATAGATATATATTCCTAATTACATAACTACAACCTGTTCAGTTCATGTAGTGTTACTTATATGTGTGCACCCACATGGTGGCTCACAACCATCTGTAATGGGATGTGATGCCCTCTTCTGGTGTGCATGAAGACAGAGCACTCATAGACATAAAATACAGGAGTAAATAAATCTTTAAAAAGAAAAGAAATCTCAGCGCGAACTTCCTTTTCCTCTGGCTCTTACAATCTTTCCGTCCCTCTTCCAAGATGATCCCTGAGCCTCGGGTTCAGGAGTTGTGTTGTAGATAAGTCAGTTGGGGGCGGCCACCACCCAGTCACTTGCTCTCTGCATTTTGGTCAGTTAGGGTTTGCTGTAATGGTCTCAGTGCAGCCAGATCCTGGGGATGGATGTACAGGATCCGGCTGGGCGAAGAGGTTGGATCGACCTTGAACTTCTGATCTCCTGCCATTGCCTCCTGAGGCTAAGTGTAGGCCTGTACCACCATGCACAGTGAGTGTGTAAGCTGCTGCTTGTATACCAGGCAGGCATGCTTAATAACTGAGCTACATCTCCAGCTCCTCATTCACTTATTTTACAAATATAAATACATAGGGCAATGTCAAGTACAGTTTTAAATAATGGAAAAATCAAGACTGACCTTACAACTGGGCCATTGCCTTATAGAGGCCTGTTCTCATAAAAGACCCGAAGAAGTAAACCTGGCTGGAAGTGAAGCTCTTCACCCTCTTCTGGCCTCTGGACACCCACACACATCAATCAAAACAACCCATTTTTTAAAAGTTAGACCTGGCTGTGGAAAGACACACACTTTGAATGCTAGCAGAGGTAGGCTGATCTCTTATGAGTTCAAGACCAGCCTGGTCTATATATCGAGATCCATGCCAGCCAAGGCTATCTAGTGAGACCTTGTCTCAAAAATAAATAAACAAATGAGTAAATAAATAATAAAATGTGCCAAATTGAGCCAGCCAGCATGACAGCTTAGTGGGTAAAGCTGCTTGCCACCAAGTCTGAGAACCTTTATTCAACGCTTGAGTCCCACATGTTGGAAGAAGAAAAGATTTCCAAAAGTTAGCCTGTGATCTCCACAAGCATGCCATGGCACATGCACACCATGGAACGTACACATGTATACATAAACATCCATAAGTGTAAAAAATAAAATGTGCCAAAGTGTTTGACGGAGTGTATCACACTGTTAATGTTCCCGGAGAGAAAGGGAGACACTGCCTGATAACCACAGCATACAAGCAGTTCAGTAATTGATGAGGCTGCAGAGTTTCTAGACATGCTACAAGTATTCGTGTCGTGCTGAAAGAAAGAAGTCAGTAGTCCCTTGATCAGATCTGAATTGGATAATTGTGGGCTCGTAAAGGCGCAGAGCAGTATGGTGGGATAGTAAGATTGGCCGAGGTAGGTCTAATTATGATAGGATGTGGCCCTCTCCTTTCACTGTTTACTCCAAGGCCTTCAGCTAAATGCTACCTTGTGTCTTTCATGATCTACATTTCTTATCCCTCTCCAGGTGCTGACTCCCTAGTAGAGCAGGTATGTGTCCTGGGCCTAATACATGAAGAGCTTCATGGTCCCGGCCCCATGGGAGCGCTGAGCACCCTTGCTCACACAGAGGTGACTCTGAGCGGTAAAATGGGCCAGACTTCAGCCTCCATCCTCTGTCGAAGGCCCCAACAACGTGCAGCTTACCAGGTCAGGAAAGACAACAGAGAAGACTGGATTAGGATCAGAAAAGGGCCAGTGTCTTAGCCAGAGTTTCTATTGCTGTGATGAAACACCAAGACCAAAAGCAAGTTGGGGAAGAGAGGATTTATTTGGCTCACACTTCCATGTTGTAGTCCATCATTGAAGGAGGTCAGGCCAGGAACTCAAAACAGGGCAAAGAACCTAGAAGCAGGAGCTAATGCAGAGGCCATGGAGAGGTGCTGCTTACTGGCTTACTCCTCATGACTTGTTCAGTCAGCTTTTAACACCCAGGACCACCAGCCCACGAGGGACCCCACCCACACAAGGGATCCCCACCCACAGTAAGCTGGGCCCTCTCACATCAATCACTAATTAAGGAAATACTCTACAGCTGGATCAGACAGGAATTTTCTCAATGGAAATTCTGTCCCGCCGGGGCGGTGGTGGCGCACGCCTTTAATCCCAGCACTCGGGAGGCAGAGCCAGGAGGATCTCTGTGAGTTCAAAGCCAGCCTGGGCTACAGAGTGAGTTCCAGGACAGGGGCAAAGCTACACAGAGAAACCCTGTCTTGAAAACAAAAAAAAAGGAAGTTCTGTCCCTTGAGATGACTAGCTTCTATCAAGTCGACATAAAACTAGCCAGGACAGGGAGCATGATGAAGAGAGCAGCACAAACTGATGTTCACTTACAGTCAATGAAGAGAAGTGGGCGTTCCAGCGTACCTAGTAAGCTCTTGGACAGCCTGGTCTATATGATACCTGAGATTCTGTCTCAGGAGAAACAAGGAAAACTGATCTAGTTACTTGTGTGTTGTTGATTTGTTTGAGTTCATTTTGTTTGGGGTAGGGTCTGACTCTCTAGCCCTGACTAGCCTAGAACTGGATTTTTTTTTTTTTTAAGACTTTGAACCTACAGAGATCCACCTGCCTCTGCCTCCCAAGTTCTGAGGTTAAAGACATGTACCACCAGGGCTGGAGAGACAGTTAAGAGCACTGACTGCTCTCTCAGAGGTCCTGAGTTCAATTCCCAGCAACCACATGGTGGCTCACAACCACCTGCAAGGAGATCTGGTGCCCTCTCCTGGCCTGCAGGGATGCATGCAGGCAGAATACTGTATATATAATAAATAAATCTTAAAGAAAAAAAAAAGACATGAAGCACCAGGCCTAGCATCCTGTTTATACTTTGTGATGCTTGGAGGATCAGACCTAGATCCTTAAACATGCTCAGCACACACAGTCGTTGAGCTGCATCCCATGTTTTCCGTCATTCTCCTCATTCAGTCCTCAGATACCCTGTGAAGTAATTGTTTTATCTTTGTTTTTCAGACTGGAAAATAAAATCCAGGAATGTTAAACTTTAAGTCCCTTGCCTAAGTAATAAACACCAAGTGAAATACTCAGGATTTGAACTCAGGGTTGCTCAACTCAAGAGCCCATAAACTAGCCAGCCATGGCAGCACACACCTTTAATCCCAGCACTTGGGAGGCAGAAGCAGCCACATGTGAGTTTGAGCCTCACCTGGTCTACGTAGTGAGTTCCGAGACAACCAGGGCTAGAGAGATCCTATCTCCAAAAAATGAAAGACCCGTTAACTTAACCAGTTAAGGATGCTGTCTTACAGCAAGTAAATGAGGGAATATGTTTTTCTTCCCAGACTTGGTGGTTCTCCATTCTTCCTGACTTCAGCCTGGATCTCTGTGAGCGTCTTCCCCTCCATTCTGAGCTACACCCAGATCCTCACACAACCCAGGTATCTAAAAGTAGCAGGGCCAGAACAAGGGTGTGAGCCTAGAGTCTGGCAAGGGGAAAAGTAAAGCTGGAGATTAGCCAGGCAGCGGCAGTGTGCACTTCAGACACCCTCACAGACATATATGCAGACAAAACACCAATGAACATAAAATACAAATTATAAAGGAAAAAAAATGCCAGACGATAGAGGCAGGCAGATCTAGGAGAGCCAGGGCTGCACAGAGAAACTCTGTCTCAGAAGGAGAAAAAAAAAAAAACAAAACCTAGAGATGTCGGGGGTCTGGGGTTGAAAAGTAGAACTGATCAGCAACAGCACTTGTACCTACAGGTGGATCCCACGACTCATTTGACCTTTAACCTTCACTTATCCAAGAAAGAAAGAGAAGCCAGAGACAGCCTCACTCTGCCTTTCCAGTTCAGCTCTGAAAAGTAAGGTTGGGCTGGGATCTCAGCATCTGGGTCACAGAAAGGTGGGGTGATGACAGGTTATTGATTAACCTCAAGATTTTATAGGGGCTGAAGTCCACCTCCAGAGACAAGTCTAGGGAGTGGTTCCCTACCCACCTATACAGGATTCCCACAATAATAGAGGACCTTTCTGTGCTTCTCTCCAGTAGAGGTAGGGGCCCCGGCTGAGCCGGACCAGATGGGCCCTTCTCCAGACCCCAGTGCCAAAGCTAACGTCTGTGGGTGTGGCAAGCGCTGATTGACAGGGTTCAGGAGCTGCTCCTGCTCTGTGCCTGGTGTGGATGGAAAGCAGGGCTGAGGAATCCTTGCCTTCCAGCTGCTCAGGACTTGGGTTTTGTTAGAGCAGTACAGGACAGTCCCCATCACAGGGTCTAGTGGTGCTTGAGCTCTCGAGAGCCTTGGAACTTAGACCGAGAAAATGACACAGAGACATGGGATGGGTCACCTAAGCGAGTATTGCTGTCGCCTAGAAGGAACTCTCCAGACCTGACTCATCACCCACCCTCATCATCATCACATCTTCCTTCCTCAGACAGCAAGCTCTGCTCCGCCCTGGACCAGGCCAGACAACTAGCCACATCTTCTATGAGCCAGATGCTTTTGATGACGTGGACCAAGAAGACCCGGATGATGACCTAGACGTTTGACTAGACAAATGGGAGAGGAAGACTGTGGCTCAGAACCATCCTGTTGTTTGCAGAGGCCTCACCTGGTCCCTCCCTCCCTCCCTGTGTTGCTGTCTGTGGAGGGCCTGTCCTGTGAGCCAAGGAGTAACATATAATTGGGGCAAAGAAGTGGTGAGAGTGTAGTGTATAGCAAGAGAATAAGAAACCCCCTCTTCCCCTGCCAGTTTCTAATAAAATAGGTATATGTATATAAATTGAAAATGCTCCTTGCTAACTACTTAGAGAGTAGATGTTGGGGGTTGGGGCTGGTGAGAGCTCAGCAGGTAAAGGTACTTGCCACAAGCCTGATGACCTAAGTTCAATCCCTGGAGCCCACAGAAAGGTAGAAGGAAAGACCCCACTCCACAAAGCTGTCCTCTGACCTATACACATAAACCCAAATAGCATTTGGCCACACAGGATAAAGACTTTAGGGAGAGTGGGTAATACCCTGAGTCTGCAGTGAAGGCATTAGGCCTAACAAAATGGGGCTAAAGGCCTAGGGGCCCTGCTGGCGCTCCACCCAGTTCTGCTGCCGCTGTAGTGCCAACTCCTGTGCAAGGATCTGGATGTGGAGAAATGAGGCTTGGAAAGACACCTGATTTCCAAAACTTAAGTTTTATTACTGTACAAAAGCACACCCCATGTTTTGTCTTTTCCCAACCCCTCCCGTCCCCTAGATGCACGCCCCCCCCAACCGTACATGGTGTTCAGGGATGGAGTGACCAGGAGGCCTTTGTCCCACACCTTGCACGCAGGCTGAGCACCCCAGCTCACACATACTCCTTGGCAGAATTGGACTTAGGGTAGGAGCGGGGTGCGCGGTATACAGCGCTATTTTCACTGCCAGGACAGGAGCACGAGAGCAGGGCACCTCCCAGGAGGGCCAGAGCAGACCCTGCCCAGCCGATAAAGATGGCAGGGCCAAACTCGTACCTGTGGAGAGAAAGGAGTGGAGTCAAAACTCGGTCCGACGTTCTCCCTGTCCCAAGTCTACGGATTTGTCTCCCTAGAAGACTTACTTCCCATTCGTGGGTGTATAGGGGTTATAAAACTCTGTGATAATGTCATGTCCAATCCAGGAACATGCTACCAAGGCAGCAAGACCTAGAAAGAGAAAGATTCTGGTATTGGGTGTCCAAACCAAGACCTCGGCAATGATCTGGGTAGAAGAGAGCCCTTGGTCCCACCTTGGACCTGTGGCTCACCTGTCACGATGAAAATGATGCCTCCAGCCATGGCTATACGGGCCTTCTTCACTTTGTCATCTCCCCCACAGTTTGTACACTTCATGCCCATCATGGCGACCAACATGGCCATGAAGCCCAACACTATGGACACCACCATTAGGGCTCGAGTGGCCTGCAAGGCCGCTGCAGAGGAGGAAGGAGAAGGTCAATGCGGAAATGGTAGCCCTAGGATGGCGCCAGCCTAAGAGCTGCACACCGCGCCGACTAACCCCTGGACCGCAGTGTGCCAGCTGGGCTCCACCGCCAGCCTGGGGCCCCCTCGGTCCAAGACAGACCTTGTGCAGTCAGTTCCCGCCCCCTCCCGCCACCGCGGCCATCCAGCTCCCCGCCCCGCCCCGCGCTCCCGAACCCGCCCGGGGCGCCGAGGTTTCGATGAAACCGCGCCAGGTAGGGGGAAGGGAGGAAGGGGGCGAAAGGGAAGTGCAGGTGGCGGCCAGGGCCCTCGTTTGAGCCACACCGACGGGCGCGTGTCTTAGCTCTGCCCCCGCTATCGAGGCCACCGGGTTTGTGGCTTCAACTAATCGGCCGATAAGATTAGAAGCCACAAGTACGGTCCCACGTCTAACGAGGGCACGATTCTGCGGCCCTAGGCACCTCCGTCCCAGTCCCACATTGTCCCAGAGAAAGAAGCAGGAGAAGACAGAGACCATGGACTGCCCAGGGCCGGGGGTGAGGGGGCCTTTTCCCAGGATTCCCCCCTTCAAGCCGGGCAGAGGGGTGTGGGCCCACGTGCCACTGCCAGATCCCAGGCCCTCTTTCTCCCGATCCCACCGACTGGGCTCAAGGTGTCCACTTCCTCCTCCCTGGCAACCCCGGGCTCCAGGCCGTGCGGACTCAGCCCAGCCCCACACCCAACCCCGCCACCTTAACTCCGGGCACGTCCGCTCCGTCGGTCCCACGGCCTTACCCGGCAGGGAGAGCACCGAGTCGTAGGATTTGCAGCTTGACAAGCCAGTGCTCTGCATAGTGCACTCCATCCAGAGCCCCTTGTACATGGCCTGGGCTGTGACGATGGTGCCCACATACGAGCTCATCCTCCACTGCGGAATGGCAGTGCTCACTATGAGGCCCACCCAGCCAAGCACGGCCATCGAAAAGCCCAGCAGTTGCAGGCCCGCGTTGGCCATTTCCGTCTCAGAAAAGATGGGACGCGCCGCGAGGGCGACCCGACAGTAAAACAAAATCTGGGAAGCAACACAAAAAAAAAAAAAAAATGTATGGAGATTCAAGTCACCTAGAGATAGGAAAAAGATTTTTTTTTTTGAGCCGGTTAACTGCAAATCTTGTTAACCGAGGTAAACACAAATCGTCCCCTCCGGTGAAGCGACGCTCTCACAGCACAGGGAACCGGCTTCGCCCGAAGGACTGGTTCCAGACAAAAGAGGCCCCCGAAGGCCAGGCGGTTCCCTCCGGCGTGCCCAGAGACTACCCAGAGAAGCGGAGGGGCCGTTCGGGCGTGGCCCCCAGGAAGAGTGCGGCCCCGGGCCCCGGGCTGCGGTGCACGGCGGAGAGCTGGGCCGGGAGGCGGCAGGTGCGGGCGAGCAGGTGCGGCGCACCTGAGTATATGTAGGGCGTCGGGGACGCGCCCCCGCAGGCAACGGGAGCGCGGGAGCCGGGGCGGGACCAGAGGGGCAATCGAGGGTGACCTGACCTCACCGAAGGGACACTCACCTGGACCGGAAGTCTGGGCCCCCACCCCCTCCTTGTCCAGGTGAAGAGGAAGAAACCTGAGCGCCAGTGTCACGCCCCTTCATTTGCCTGGCCCTAACTGCTGATGGGAAGTAGGCGAAGGCTTCTCAGAAGTCCCTGGGGTCGCAGTCCCCTGCAGACTCCAGGCGGCCCCTTCCTCTCTTCTCCATACAGGTGCGCCCCGGTTGCTGCGGAGCCCGTCCCCATAGACGCCCCTGGAAAGGCCCCTTGCCACCCTTTCCCTGCGGGTTTCGCCGCCCGCGTACTGTTTGTCTAGCCCGACTTTCACCTCCACTCCTAGCTCCTTTTTCTTCAGTCTCCTACCATGGCCTGCCCCGTCTTCAGGGGTCCTAACCCATGACGGTAAAATCACCCGTGCTACATACAACCTTCAAGGAATTTCTGCTGCAGAGATGTGGTCTAGCGACCCTCTGGGTCACTGCTCGAGCCCCCCACCTAGTTACGGCTCTCTAACCGCCCACATGCCATCCCAGCCGTAGGTAACAGGATTTAATACCTGAGCCTGTCAGTGTCTCCTCCAACATCAAGGCTCCTTCTGCCTGAAGGGAGAAAACCCTGAGAGCCTTTGCAAGGGCGCGGAGTCGGGTAAGGCCTAGGGCAGAGTCTCTGCCACGCCCAACATTCCCCTCCC
The DNA here is from genome assembly GCA_902168325.1 of Peromyscus nudipes. Taxonomy (NCBI): domain Eukaryota; kingdom Metazoa; phylum Chordata; class Mammalia; order Rodentia; family Cricetidae; genus Peromyscus; species Peromyscus nudipes. The sequence continues at coordinate 27,523 of CABHPH010134157.1, read as the reverse complement.
CGGCTGTCGTTTCAAACCAGCCCTCCACTCTCCTCAACTGCTTCCCCAACCACACATTTCCCTCATTCTGAGCTTCCAGGGACCTATCTGTGTGCCCCCCTCCACGCCCCCTCCCACCCACTCTAGCGTCTGACTACCCAAGGTGGTCTTTGGCTCACTCCTTAAGAGCCCTATCTCAACCTTACATTCCTTCCTGCTTTCCCAAACTTTGACCCCATCCCTCCTCCCAACGCGACTTCCAAGTTTCTCGTTCCTCCCTTTTGTGTTGTTACCTCCTCCCTGACTTTCAGTCCATGGGTCCACCCTCAGATCCTGTAGTCCAATGACACGATGTGCCTGTCACCGCCTCCCCAACCCTTTTTACTTCTTTCTCCCAGGCTGCCTCTCCTGCGACCCCCTTATCCCTCTCAGACATCACTCATCTTTCTTACTCTTGCTATTATTTATTTATCTGGGGCGAGGGTAGGATGGGGGTGGCGGTTCGAGACAGGGTTTCTCTTGTATAGCCCTGGCTGTCCTGGAACTCGCTCTGTAGACCAGGCTGGCCCTGAACTCACAGAGATCCTCCTGCCTCTGCCTCTCCAGTGCTAAAGGCTTACTCCCGCACTGCCCGACTTTCTTGTTATTTTTGGTCAGTCCCTTTACCTTTCCCACATCCTTCCCCTTACACATTTCTCTGTTAATTCCCCCTTCATCTACCCAATAAACACATTAAAAGGTCCTTCTTGGTCAGCTAATTAACCTGCCTTTGTATAAAATGCAGACCTTTGTGAACGCTCTTATTTGTGTCCATTTTTGACCTTTTGATTTTGGTTTTGTGGGGTGGTTTGTTTTGGTTTTGGATGGTTAGTTGGTTAATTTTGAGACAAGATCTCACTAGGTAGACTAGGCTAGCCTGGACCTTACAAAAAAGCCACCTGGCTCTGCCTCTGGAATGCTTCAATTACAGAGGTGAACTCCTATGCACAGCCGAGATTTTTTTTTTTAAAGGTTGTTTTCCTGATTGGATGTGGTTGGTGCATGCTCTTGGAAGACTGAGGGAGACGAACAGACAGTTTAAAGCCAGCCTTCCAGAAGAGCGGTGGCTACCAGCTCTGGAAGTCCATGTTTCTCATTACCCCTCGTTCGTGTATCCAGCAATCATTGTGACAGCCACTGGCCGAGCTGCTGTCTATTACCTGGAGACTACACCTGTCCCCAGACCACTCTCCCTGATTCTGCTCTTTCCTAAATTCACTCCCCAGAGTACTCTTTCTGTATACTTAAATCTTGCCATTCTTTTCAAAAGGCCACTCAGTGGGAGGCTTAAGAGATAACTGAGGAATTAAGAGAGTACCAGAGTTCAGTCTCCAGCATCCACATGGTGACTCACAATCCTCTGTTACTCCACTTCTAGGTGATCCATTGCCTCCTCTTCTTCTTCTCCTCCTCCTCCTTTTTTTTTCTTTTTTATTTTTTTTGTTGTTGTTTGTGTTGTTGTTTCTTTTCCAGACAGGGTTTCTCTGCATAGCCCTGGCTGTCCTGGAACTTGCTCTGTAGATCAGGTTGGCCTCGAACTCACAGAGATCCTCCTGCCTCTGCCTCCTGAGTGCTGGGATTAAAGGCGTGCGCCACCACTCCTAAAATCATCATCATCATCATCATTATTATTATTATTATTATTTTACTTTTTCAGCTTTTTGAGACAAGGTCTTTGTAGCCCTAGCTGTCCTGACTATGTAGACCAGGCTGGCTTTGAACTCACAAGAATCCTCCTGCCTCTGTCAACTGAGTACTGGAATTAAAGGAGGTGGAGTTTACCAGGTAGTGGTGGCACACGCCTTTAGTCCTAGCACTCGGGGAGGCAGAGGCAAGTGGATCTCTGAGTTATAAATTCGAGGCCAGCCTGGTGTACAGAGTGAGTTTCAGGTCGGTCAGGGCTACACAGAGAAACCCTGTCTCAAAAAAAAAAAAAAAAAAAGAAGGAGGAGTGTGTCACCATGCCAAGTTCCAATGCCTCTTCTGACCTCCTCCGGCTCCCACAAACACTCAGATGCATACACATAAAAACAACGAAATAAATACTAAAAATAAAATAAAAGTCAGTCAGCGGCAGGTTTTCTTTTTCTCCGTTGTCATGGGTTGAACCCAAGAGCCTCACGCAAGTGTTCTTGCCACTGAGCTACACCCAAGTGGCACTCCCCACTACTGACACATCTACCTTCTCCCTCAGCTATATTGACCTTCTCTGTCCCCAAAACAGATTGTGCATGTTCTACCCCACCACAGCACCCTTCTGTTCTCTATGCTTGAGTGCCCTAATCCATTTACCCCACCCACCTTCCTCTACCCAGCTAACATTCATCCTTCAGCATTTGGCTCAACTCTCTTCTAGGAAGCCTGGCCTGACTACCCCACCCACGCTGAGTCAGGTCGTCTGCCCAGGGCTCTCCTGGTTACCTGTACTTTCCTTTCAAGACTCTTATCACAGTCTGAAACTACTTTTGTGTGTTTATGGATTGAGTATCAAGTTCCCTGCTACGCTGTAAAGTATAGACGTGTCTAGATTTGTATTACCAATGAGTGAATTCTGAAAACAATTCTCATCCACTGCCCCTTCTGTGAATTCTGAGTGCCTATAAATGCACTGGACACTGTAATTAACCCTGGGGATATACTGGTAGACAAGACAGATAAGGACACTGTGCTCATCTGGTTTATTTTCGACAAGGAGGAAGCAGAGCAATAAAGCCATAAACTGCTGCTTGTTTTGAAGGCAATGAAACAAGGTAATGTATAAGGTTGGGTCCAATCTCCAGTGAGATCGGGGAGACTTTCTGAGCAAGTGACTGTTAATGAGTCAGTCATGAGGGAATCATATAAGTAAGGAGAGAAAGAGCAAAGGCCCAATGTTGATCACCTCTTTGGAATTTAGTCATCGATTTGAAGCAGGATTATGTTTGTTTTGTTTTCTTTTGTTTTCTTTCTTTTGAGACATGGTCATGTTTCGTGGGCCAGGGCAACCTGGACTTCATGACTCTCCTGCTTCCAAGTGCTAGAATTACAGGTATGAACCACTATGCCTGGCTTTTTTGGTGTTTTTGAGACAGGATCTTACCATGTATGCCTAGCTGGCCAGGGACTCGTTATGTAGAGTAAGATGGCCCCAAAATTACCACAACACTCTCGCCACTTGCCTTTCTGGTGCTGGGATTATGGGTTTAAGCCATCAGGCAAAAAGGGATTTCCTTGTTACCAGTGTTCATACTAGGAGCTAGAAAGTCTTTGCTGTTGTGGGTGGTATAGTATATTTAACAGCATCCTGAGATCTAATGGTGTTAGTGAGATTAGATGTCACCAGACCCCTCTGGCGCACCTCAGGACGACACTAAGCTGGAAGTGGTGGCTCACACCTTTATTGTTTCATCTTGGGAGGCGGAGGTACCAACTGTGGCACACTCCAGCTATCCATCCGAGTTCTTGTCAGTGGTTTCCTTCAGGTATACCAGAGGGAGGGGTGAAAAGCACAGTGATACTCACTGGTGACAGAGTTTGTTAGCTGGATAGAGGAAGGTGAGTGGGATAAATGGATTAGAATACCCAAGAGAACAGAGAGGCACTTTAGTAGTACAGAGCATGCACAGCATGTTTTAGAGACAGAAAGTCAAAGAACAAAACAAACTAACTAAAAACTTTACAAAAACTAATAGAAGGGCTGGGGAATGTAGTCAAGGAGAATCTCTGTGAATTCAGGGCCAGCCTGGGCTACACCGCAAATTCCAGACCAGCCAGGACTATATAGTCTCAATAAATAAATAAATAAATAAATAAGTAAATGAATAAATAAATAAATGTTTAAAAATAAATAAAGTCACCGGGTGGTGGTGCGCACGCCTTTAATCCCAGCACTTGGGAGGCAGAGGCAGGCAGATCTCTGTGAGTTTGAGACCAGCCTGGTCTACAGAGCGAGTTCCAGGACAGCCAGGGCTACACAGAGAAACCCTATCTCGAAAAAACAAAAAAAGAACTACTACTCTAGTGTTACCAGTGAACATCACTGTGAATTTTTTTCCTCTCTCTCTCTCTCTAGTAAACAGTTAAATGCAAGAACCCAAGAACTCAAATGGATGGGTAGCTGGAATGTACCATAGTTGGAAGTTTTGTCAAAAAGCAGGAGGGGACTGGAGGAATGACTTTGTGCTCTTCCAGAGGATCCAGCTTTGAATCCAGCATTCACATGGTGGCTCACGACTGTCAATAATTCCAGTTCCAGGGGATCGGAAGCTTTCTTTTTGCATTATGGCCACTGAATGCACGTGCCGCACAGACATACATGCAGCCAAAACATCCGTACACATTAAAAAATAAATAAAATAAAAAGCCAGGTGTGGTGGTACATGCTTTTGATCTATCTTTGCACTCAGGAAGATGGACCTCTGTAATTTCAAGGCTAGCAAGGGCTACATAGTAGGACTCTGTCTTTAAAAAAAGAAATCTTTCTGGGTGGTGGTGGTGCACCCCTTTAATCCCAGCACTCAAGAGGCAGAGGCAGGTGGATCTCTATTAGTTCAAGGCCAGCCTGGTCTACAGAGCAAGTTCCAGGACAGCCAGGGCTACAAAGAGAAATCATGTCTCAGGAAAAGAAAGAAAGAAAGAAAGAAAGAAAGAAAGAAAGAAAGAAAGAAAGAAAGAAAGAAAGAAAGAGA
>CABHPH010134157.1:0-22738 GCA_902168325.1 Peromyscus nudipes | reverse complement strand
AAGGAAGGAAGGAAGGAAGGAAGGAAGGAAGGAAGGAAGGAAGGAAGGAAGGAAGACAAACCAGAAGAGGTGCTGGATCTGTAGCTCAGTTGGTAGATGCTTGCCTAGCATGTGTGAGGACCTTGATTCAATCTCAGAACCACATAAACCAGGTGTGATGGCACACACCTGTAATCCAGCACTGTGGTAGTTGAAGTAAGAGAATCAGCCTGAGTTCGAGGCCAGTCTGGGCTACATTGCAAGACCCTGACTCAAAAACAGAAAAAGAAGGGGGTCAATGACATGATATAATGGGTAGAAGCACTTGCCACACAAGCCTGATGACCTGAGTTAGAGCCACGTGAAGGTAGGGGTGCAGGGGATAACCTACTCCATAAAGTTGCCCTCTGACACCCACAGGCACATTGTGCCATGCCTGTGCACACCTGTGTGCGTACGGGCTCCAGTGTGTGTGTGGGGGGGTGTGCGCGCACACGCGAGTGCACGTGCACATGCAGGCACATAAACACAAACTAATAATAAAGCTTAATAAATAGAAAAGAAACTAAATAAAATTGATAGAAAGACCATTAGAACCAGCAAGTGTATTCAGCAAGCTTGCTCTACAAGATCAACCTACCAAACCCAAAAATAAATCACTAACACTTTATTGAAAACTTTCAGATTTTATTTATTTTATGCATGTAAGTATTTTGCCTCCATGTATACACCACATATACCACGTGCTTGTCTCACGCCCAAGGAGGTCAGAAGAGGGCATCAGATGCTCCGGAGCTGGAGTTTCCAGTGTTTGTGAGCTGCCGTGTGGGTGTCAGGAACCAAACCCAGGTCCTCTGCAAGAACAGCAAGTGCTCTTAACTGCTGAGCCATCTCTCCAGCCCCGAATCACTAATATTTTAATATATCAACAGTAACCAACTAGAAAACAGGACAACAGTGTAAAAGAAAAAAGTGGTTTTTTTGGTGTTGTTGTTGTTGTTCTGTTTTTAGATAGGGTCTTATTTAGGCCAGGCTGCTAAAGTTTTGTTGGTTCATTTGTTGTTTTGTTTGGTTGGTTTTTTGAGACAAGGTTTCTCTGTGTAACATCACTGGCTGTCCTAGAACTCTCTTTGTAGACCAAGCTGGCCTCCAACTTGCAGAGATCCACCTGCCTCTGGCACAGGAGTTCGAGGAAAGCAAGCACTCTTAACTGAGTCACCGATCTAGCCCTATGGTTTTAGGGGCAGGGTCTTACTAGTTGATTCAGACAAGCCTGGAACTCACAGCCTCCCAAATGCGGAATTATAGGCACGTACCACCACACCCATCAAAACTGACCTCTAACTCATTATGTAGCCAAAAATGGCCTTGAATTCTGTATTTTTCTGTCTCTATTTGTTGAGTGCTGAGATTTCATGAATGGGCCACCACATGCAGCTTTATGTGGTACTGGGAATCAAACCCAGGGCTTCGGGAATGATGGACAATAACTCTACCAACTGAAGTACATACCTAGCCCTCTTGGAGTGTGTGTGTGTGCACCCTCAGGAGAGCTAGTTAATTTATGGGCTTTTTTTGTTTGTTTGTTTGTTTTTCCCAACTTGACATAAACTAGAGTTATCTGGAAAGAGTGAATCTTAATTGAGGGGTTGCCTCCATCAGATTGTCCATTGGCAAGTCTGTGGGGGCATTTTCTTGATAAATAACTGGTGTAGAAGGACCTAGCCCACTGTGAGCAGGACCACACCTAGGCAGCTGGCCCTGGGTGCTATAAGAAAACAAGCTGAGCAAGCTGAAGGGCAAGGCAGCTAGCAGCATTTCTCCAGGGCCTCTCTTCCAGCTCCTGTCCTGGACTGTGAGTAAGCCAAGTGAGCCTCTCCTCCTTCAAGGTGCTGTTGTCGTGATTAGCACAGCGTCAGAGAAAAACGCTAGAACCGTTTGAGTTTGGGTTGGGTTTTGGTGTTTTGTTAGGGTTTTTGTTTGTTTGTTTGTTTGCTTGCTTGCTTATTTATTTGTCTGTTTACTTGAGACAGCTTCTCACACTGTAGCTCAGGCTAGCCTAGAACTATGTAAGCCAGGCTAGCCTCAAACTCTCAGTGATCCTCCTGCCTCAGCTTCCCAAGTGCTTGGATTACAACCATGAGCCGTCATGCAAGTTCAAAGTCCGTCTCCGGTACATAGTGAATCAAAGACCAGCCTGAGCCACAAAGCAAGACCCTGTTTTAAGAAAAACAAGGCCTGGAGAGATGGATCAGCAGTTAAGAGCACTGATTGCTCTTCCAGAGGTCCTGAGTTCAATTCTCAGCAGCTACATGGTGGCTCACAACCATCTGTAATGAGATCTGGTGCCCTCTTCTGGCGTACAGGCATATAGAATGCTGTATATATAATAAATAGATAAATCTTTTTTTTTTTTTTTTTTTTTTTGGTTTTTCGAGACAGGGTTTCTCTGTGTAGCTTTGCGCCTTTCCTGGAACTCGCTTTGGAGACCAGGCTGGCCTCGAACTCACGGAGATCCACCTGCCTCTGCCTCCTGAGTACTGGGATTAAAGGTGTACGCCACCACCGCCCGGCTAGATAAATCTTAAAAAAAAAAAAAAAAAAGAAAGAAAGAAAGAAAAGAAAAGTAAAGAAAAGAAAAAGAAAAAAGAAAAACAAAGTCTGTGGACATAGCTCACGGGTAGAGCACATGCTAGTATGTGCAAACCTTGGGTTTGAGCCCCAGCACCTTCTCCTCCCCAAAGGGTATTTAAGCTGTTACTAACAAGTGTTACTAACAAGAGAAAACCGTAGGGAGATACCACCTTCCCTAGATGCTTTTGGGGATTTTTTTTTGTTGTTGTTGTTGTTGTTTGGTTTTTTGTTTTTTTGAGACAGCGTTTCGCTGTGTAGACCTGGCTGTTCTGGAATCTAACTCACAGAGATCCAGCTGCCTATGCTGGAATTAAAGGTGTGTGCCACCCCACCCCACCCCACCCCCACCTCCAGCTAGGGATTTTTTTTTTTTTTTAAGATCTCACTAAGTATCTCTGAGTGCCTAAAAATAGCTTTGTAGCCCAGGCTGGCCTCAAACTCAAAGGTCCACCAACCTCTGCCTCCCAAGCACTGGGATTAAAAGTGTGCATCACCATGCCTGGCTTCTACTGTACCTCTAAATATTAGAAATATGAGGGCTGGAGAGATGGCTCAGTGGTTAAGAACATGTATTGTTCTTGCAGTGGACCCGAGTTCAATTTCCAGCACCCACATCGGGCAGCTTACAACTGCTTGTAACTCCAGCTTCAGGGGATGGCCCTAATCTTAGATACATGCACATATATGGACAAACACACATGTACGCATAAATAAATAATAATAAAATATTTTTTAAAAAAGAAATATGAGCCAGGCGGTGGTGGAGCATGCCTTTAATCCTAGCACTCAGGAGGCAGAGCCAGGTGGATCTCTGTGAGTTCGAGGCCAGCCTGGTCTACAGAGCGAGATCCAGGACAGGCACCAAAACTACACGGAGAAAACCTGTCTTGAAAAAAAGAAAAATAAAAAAAGAAATTGGGCTGGAGAAATGGCTTGTGGATTAAGAGAGAGTAGCCTGTACTGTTCTCGCCAAAGATGGAGTTCAATTCCCAGCATCCACATCAGACCGGCTCACAGCGATCTGTAACTCCCCGTTCCAGGGTATCTGATGCCCTCTTCTGGCCTCTTTGGGCACTAGCTGTACACATGCTACACTTACATTCATGCACCCAAGATGCTTATAAACATAAAATATATTCTTTTAAGGACAGAAGGAAGCTTTTAGGGTGATCAATGTGTTCATCACTTTGATTATGGAGCTAGTCACTGGCATATACCTATGTTATAATCCCAAACTGTATACTATATACTTCATGTGATGGCTTCAATGTCAATTATATCTTTGTTGTTGAGACAGGACTTCTCTGTGTAGCTCTGGCTGTCCTGGAACTCACTCTGTAGACCAGGTTGGCCTCAAACTCAGAGATCGGCCTGCCTCTGCCTCCGGAGTGCTGGGATTAGCTGCCAGCACCCAGCTCAATGTCAATTATATCTCAGTAAATCTACTTTGAAAACCAAATGAGCTTCGCCACTGGACCTGTTCTCTGCGCTCTGCGAATATGTATCATTCACCTTCACTAGGGCCGGAAGATGCAGCTACTATTATTATCGCCCTTCTCATTTTACCAGCTAGGTAAATAAAGCGAAAAGAGGAGCTCAGGTCACTTCCCAAAGGGCACCAAGTTAGTGAGCAGCACAGCTGGGGCTCAGCTCAAGCTGTCATACTCTAGACTGTGCCAACCCTAGGGGATGCTGAAGAAGAGGACAGGGGTGACAGAGCCCTCCTGCGCTGCCGAGAGACTGGGACAGCCTTTCTGAAGAAAGCTGGCAGGACAGTACGGAGTCACAGTAGGCAGCACCCTATGACTCAGCGACCCTGCTTCCACAGGTAGTTATAAATATAGACAGAGTCACAGTCACGACACAGACCAAGCTCCCGAAGGAACTGAGTAGAATATAGTCGTTGCCACATTAGTATTCGTTGTGGTTGGAAATTAGATGGGACAGGGGAGACCATGAATGAGATCACATGCAGGTGAGATAAGACGATCCTGCCTGCCTCTGCCTACTGAGTGCTCCACTATGTGTTTTGAGACAAGGCTGTGTCACCGAACAGTTAGGCTGAGCCCACCTCCACCTCCTGAATGGAACGTTGGGATTTCAGGCCTGTGACACACTGCCTGTTTTAAAATGTGCTGGGGATGGAATTTAGGGGTTCATACACGCTATCAACTCTACCAACCCGAGATACACTTCTAAAAGGAAAAACAGGCTGGCAAGATGGCTCAGTAGGTAAAGCAATTCCGTGCAAGGCAAACAACCTGGATCCTGCCCTGGAAGGAAAGAATCAACACTGACAGTTGTCTTCTGACTTCCACAAGTGTGCCATGGTGCACACACACACACACACACACACATACACACACACACCAACAACAATAACAACAACAGCAACAATAATGTATTAAAAACAAGATAATCTAACAAAACATAGATCAATGAAGTCACGAATCATGAAATGTGCTATGATGGGTATGGTGACTCACAGCTGAATCCCAGTACTCTCCAAGCTAGCCTAGGCAACAGAGTGACACTGTCTTGAAACTTAGATTATTGGTTCAGTACTCTGCATCTGTCCCAAACACACAAATAAAACACAAGAAAGGGCAGAGACGGATTGGTTGGCAGCGTTGCGGCTGAGATCGTGTGCGGCAGCAGCCATGTAAGTGGCAGCTGCCCCAAAGCGTTTGGCACAATGTCTCATACTATTTTGCTGCTACAGCCTACCAAGAGGCCAGAAGGCAGAACTTACGCTGACTATGAGTCTGTGAATGAGTACATGGAAGGTGTTTGTAAAATGTACGAAGAACATCTGAAGAGAATGAATCCCAACAGGCCCTCCATCACATACGATATCAATCAGTTGTTTGACTTTATCGACGATCTGGCAGATCTCAGCTGTCTCGTTTACCGAGCTGATACACAGACGTACCAGCCTTATAACAAAGACTGGATCAAAGAGAAGATCTACGTGCTCCTTCGTCGACAGGCCCAACAGGCTGGGAAGTAGTTGAGTTGGAAGCATTAGGGGCTGGGGGTGGGCTTGGAACAGGTGCATACAGCGTGCTGTAGTGAACATTTTGTATGATAGTAACCCTGTTTCCATTTTGTTCCTAGAGCCAAGATGGAATGTATGACATGACAGTGAATGATCTTTTCATTCTGAAACCACCATTGCCCCTTTGCTCCTTTCTTTTTTTTTTTTTTAACTTAAACATTTTTATGATAATTCAGAGAAAGTATTCTTTCCCAGCTAAGGTTGGTTCCAGTCCTGGAAACTGGTCCTATCTGCTTCCCAGCAGAGTGCACTCACCCTTTGTGGAGAGTGGGGGAGTGACAAGCTCAGTTATGTCCTCTGGGAAAGACTTAGTGAAAAATAAAGAAATGTTCTGAAAAAAGGAAGGACAGAGAGGAGGAGGGGATGTTTCTGGAACTCAGGGTGAAGTTCCGCCTCCCACCCGGGAGCTGGAAGCGAAGTGAACCTGAACAGTGATGGGGAGCTGGAGGCAGGTCTGGGGAATACCCTGGGTTTCTCCTGCAGGCCAGTCTCTTGCCTCCTTACCTAGATACAGGGTTTACACGACAAAAGTCTGCGGGGATCACCTCCCCGAGATAAGGAACAGAGATTAGGAGAGCTCCAATGGGTCCCATTGTAAACCAGCCCAGGTCTCTGTAAAAGATCAATACACACACAGCTCCAATGCAAAGCTTCCCTAATTTCTGTGTCTCCCTTCCCTTCCTTTTCCATCCGCTACTAGTCATCCCCTTCTCCCAACTTTTCAGTCTCCTTTCCCCTTCCCGACTCTCATCATTCCCTCTCTGAACCCTCTACTCCTCCAACACTCTTTTTTTTTTTGGTTTTTTGAGAGAGGGTCTCTCTGTGTAACAATCTTGACTGTCCTGGAAGCCTGGAACTCACTCTGTAGACCAGGCTGCCCTCGAACTCACAGAGATCCGCCTGTCTCTGCCTCCCAAGTGCTGGGATCAAAGGCGTGCACCACCACTTCCTGGCTTCTCCAACACTCTTAAAAAACAACAACAACAAAAAAGACAGTTTCACATAGCCCAGACTGTCCTTGACCTGGCTATGTAGCCCAGACTGTCCTTGACCTGGCTATGTAGCCCAGGCTGGCCTTGACCTGGCTATGTAGCCCAAGCGGCCTTGACTTGGCTATGTAGTCAGGTATGACCTTCAGCTTCTTGCTCTGGGATTATAGGATGTGTCATCATGCCCATAGTTCATAGTGCTGGAGATTCACGCATGCTAGGCAAGCACTCTAGGCATCCCCTCCTTTCCACAGTCTTTTCTTTTCTTTTCTTTTCTTTTCTTTTATTTTATTTATTTATTTATTTATTTATTTATTTATTTTGGTTTTTTGAGACAGGGTTTCTCTGTGTAGCTTTGCACCTTTCCTGGAACTTGCTTTGGAGACCGGGCTGGCTTCGAACTCACAGAGATCCGCCTGCCTCTGCCTCCCAAATGCTGGGATTAAAGACATGCGCCACCAACGCCCGGCACCACAGTCTTTTAAATTTTATTCATTCATTTGTGTGTCTGTGTAGCAGGAATCTTAGAAGGTCTTATTAATAAAAACAAATCCGGGCCAGGTATTGGGGTGAACACTGGAAGATCAGAGAGAAAGAACAGGCCACAGCTAACCTCACCTGGCCAACTTCTCAGCTGGTCCTGTTTCCTCAGACTGGAGGCCTCTGTGTCCTCATATCCGAATGGCTCTCAGATGAACTGTGCTGCTAGAAGCCTGAAAGCTTAACCAGCCAAATGCTTAACCAGCCAAAATGCCTCTAGTTCCTGGTCCTCACGCCTTATATACCTTTCTGCTATCTGCCATCGCTCCCTGGGATTAAAGGCGTGTGTTACCATGCCTGGCCATTTCCAGTGTGGCCTTGAACTCACAGAGATCCAGAGGGATTTCTACCTCTGGAATGTTAGAATTAAAGGTGTGAGTGCCACCATTTTCTAGCCTCTGTATCTAGTGGCTGTTCTGTCTCTGACCCCAGATAAGTTTATTAGGGTGCACAATATTTTGGGGAACACAATACCACCACATGTCTGTGTCTGTGTGTCTGTGTCTGTGTGTCAGTGTGTGTCTATCTGTATGTGTCTGTGTGTCTGTGTGTATCTGTATGTGTGTCTATTTGTACTATTTGTATGTGTCTCTGTGTGTCTGTATGTGTGTCTGTGTCTATGTGTGTGTGTCTATCTGTATGTGTCTGTATGTGTGTCTGTGTGTGTTTGTGTATGTGTAGGAACCCAAGGGCAGGCACGTGGCCAATGGCCAAAGGTCTTTTCTGTCAACTTAGGCTCTCAGGCCTGTGCACAGCACCACTCTACCCCCTGAGCACTCTTTGTTAATGTACTCATTTATTCTGTGTGTGTGTGTGTGTGTGCACATGTGCATACAAGTGTACCATGGTGTGTGTGTGTGTGTGTGTGTGTGTGTGTGTGTGTGCACATGTGCATACAAGTGTACCATGGTGCCCATCTGAAGGTCAGAGGACAACTTTGTGGCAATCAGTTCTTCCCTTCTACAACATGGGTCCTGGGGACTGAACTCAGTTATCACATTTGGTGGCAAAGACCTTAAATCTTTGGTTGTTGTTTGTTTTGGTTTTTGGTTTTTTGGTTTTTTGGGTTTTGTTTTTGTTTTTGTTTTGTTTTGTTTTGCTTTGCTTTGTTTTTTGAGACAGGGTTTCTCTGTGTAGCTTTGGAGCTTGTCCTGGACCTTGCTTTGTATACCGGGCTAGTCTCGAACTCACAGAGATCTGCCTGCCTCTGCCTCCCAAGTGCTGGGATTAAAGGCTGCGCCACCACCGTCCGGCCGTTGTTGTTGTTGTTGTTTTCAAGACAGGGTTTATTTATGTAGCTCTGGCTGTCCTGGAACCAGTTCTGTAGCTCTATAAGCTGGCCTTGAACTCAGATATCCACCTGCCTTTGCCTCCTGAGTGCTGGGATTAAAGGTGCACACCACCACTGCCCAGCTTTCAGGTTCCACTTTCTATGCACTTAAACACCAAGGCTAGAGAGCTAACTTAGCACTTAAGAGTACTTGCTGCTCTTCCAGACAACCCAAGTTCACTTCCCAGTAACCACACATCAGGCAACTCAGGCCTGCCTGTAACTCTGGCTCTAGTGGATATGGTGCCCTCTTCTGGTCTCTGCTGGCACCAACCCCCTCCCCCCCAACACACACAAAATAAAATAAAAACCATCTGTTATACCTTAGAAACATCCAAATGGGAGCAGAAATAAACCAAAGCAGGACAGAACTGATGACCCAGGGCATCAGCCCTGTACCCACCCATCTACTACCCTGCTTTCACCTCAGCCCAGTTCGTGCCTCCCTCCTATTCGCTTCTGCCTCTTGGCACCCTTTCCCGCTCTTTCTCCCTCTCCCTGCCATTCACCTTTGACGGCATCACAGCATCCCTGTATCTTTGTTCCCCTTCCTCCTTCCCTTCCAGCAGTCTCTCCTCTTCTTTCTGGTTATAAATGATTATTGCCCCACATACATTATCTACCCTAATCGGCAGATAGACCCTCATTTCATTCATTCAACAGATAGTTAGAATAACTTGCTCTCAGCTGGATGCATGAATGAGATGATCATCAGCCCCTGAGACTGAGTTACAGAGAAAGGCCAAGAAGTCTTCTCAGAAGAAGGTAGTTTTGCTTTTTCTTTTTTTCTTCTTCTTCTTCTTCTTTTTTTTTTTTTTTTTTTTTTGTATAGGGTTTCTCTGTGTAGCCCTGACTGTCCTGGAACTCACTCTGTAAACCAGGCTAGCCTCAAACTGTGAGATGTCTCTGCCTCTTTCGTGCTGGGATTAAGGGCGTGCACCACCACTGCCCAGCATTCTACCCTCCTTTTATTTTTAATTTAATTCAGTTTTTAAAGATTTATTTATTATGTATATAGTGTTCTGTCTGCATGTGTGCCTGTACACCAGAAGAGGGCACCAGATCTCATTACAGATGGTTGTAAGCCACCATGTGGTTGCTGGGAATTGAACTCAGGACCTCTGGAAGAGCAGCCAGTGCTCTTAACCTCTCTCTAGCCCCCTAATCTTATTTTTTTTTTAATGTGAATGAGTGTTTTGCCTGTATGTATGTCTGTGTACCATATGTATACCTGGGGCCTGTAGAATCCAGAAAAGGGCGTAGGATCCCCTGGAACTGAAGTTACAGGTATTGTAGTGTCCGTGTGGGTGCTGGGAATCAAACCTGAGTCTGGAAGAGCAGTCAGTGCTCTTAACTGCTGAACCCTCTCTCCAGCCCCTGTACCTTCCTTTTAAGGGAAGACGGGAACCAGGGGAAAGTAGTCATGTCACGATAGTCTGGACTAAAGTGGTAATGGTACAGGTGGAGAAAACCAACATGCAAGAGAGGAGGGAGGTCAAAACACTAATGCCAGGAAGATCCCAACCTCCAGCATGGAGATGAACTCCTTGGGCTAAGGAAATTAGGAGGAGGTCCATGTTTGTATATATTCGTCTTGATATATGAACTGCACCATTCAGGCAGTAGCTAGACACGTGGGTCTGGCGCTCCAGAGAGGGTTGCATTGTAGGTTAATGAAATCTCAGGGGAACTGTTAATGGAAGAGACCCCCACAGACTAGAGGATGGCCACCCTGGTCCAATTAACGGAGGTTCCTCGCTCTCCCTCTAGGTGGCGCCACAGCCTTGCGCTTCTCGGGCGCGTCTTCTGACTCGCGCTCTCTACACCGTCTGGCATCTCTCTCCCTGGACGTGCCTAGGTCGTGCCCTCTCAGCTGGAGACCCAAAACAGGAGCTGACTCTGGAAAGCATGTCACCCACGCGGCCAGCACATGCCTGGAGGCTCAAGGACTTCAGGGAGAGCAGTGTGGCTGGCGTGAGCACCTGTCCCTTGGGCCCCCTCCAGAAACCAAGGTAGGGAATGTGTGGAGGGGACGGGCCGGTAGGCAGCGCCCCGCCCGGGGATGCGTGGAAAGAAAGGGCGGCCAGGTTCGGTCCCCAGACCCTGGGAACGGAAGCTATTGGTCCCTTGGGTCATCCCCTTGTGGGAAGCGTGTCGCGGACCCTTTAAGGCTCCGTCTCCCTTGCCCTCCCCCGCCCGGGACAGACTGGGACACCCGGGACCTGACATTTGGCGGAGCCTAACGTGGGAGCTAAAAATAGCCACTCCGGGTTACTTCGGGGCATTGTTTCTGACACACACACACCCCCGCGCGCTCTGTGTCAGCCTGCTGGAGTTACCCGGTACCCTGGCAAGTGCACCTTAGCCCATGCGCTCCTCTTCGACCTCACAGGGGGACCCGCTGCACTCAACTCTTTAAGACAAACTTCTCAGTCCAAGACTTTTGGATGGCGGGAGGATCCTTTTGTTCCAAGAACCCTACTTTGAAGACTCGGAGGCTGGCGGGAACCATAGGGGCGTGTCTCCCCGGCCCGCACTAGGCTGGGGTGGGGGCGTGGCCTTTTGGGGTGTGCGGGCTCCTGGCCAATGAGTGTTATGAGGGGCGTGGCCCATGGCGGGGCGGGAGTGAGGAGGTGGCTACAGCTCCCGCATCTTTTCCCCCCCAAGCGGTTCTCACTAGATCCCGGAGAGCCCTGGTGCTCTCCGGCTCCTCGGCTTGTGGCAGTGGGTCCCACCAGACCCGCCCTGTGCACATCACTTCGGGACGCCGGGGTCTTCTCCTTCTGCCCTCCAGGCCGGGGCCAGATACCCACCCCATTCGCTTTTTCTCACTGAAGTGCCTGAGTCTTCGCTTCTTCTAAAACAAGATGCCGTCGGGTTTCCAGCAGATCGGCTCTGAAGTAAGGTTCAGCATTTGGGGGCGAATCGGGGACGCGGGTCCGGCTTTTCTTGGGCAGGGGTCGAGGTTGGGGTCAGCTAGGAGGCGGTTCCTGCGCAGGCGCAAGGGTTGGGAATGGGGGGCTGGCTATTTATACTCAGCCTAGACAACCCGTGACTGTCAGATTCCAATTCCGCCAAGAGACCTAGTGGATCCGAAAGACTCTTCACGCGCCCAGGCTACGACTGGATTCTACTGACGAATCCAGAGTTTGTCTCCTGCCTTACTGTGCGCGGCATTGAATGACACCCCCCTGCCCTCGACTCTACTTGGGAAGGCAGATCTCACCTCCTGAGCTGCGGGTCTGTTCGGACTCACAGTGTTTCTGGGACCGAGGCACTTCGGGGGGCCCCACCCCCACTCCTGGCGGTCCTCCAGGAGGCTGAACTTTCCCTTGGCCTTGCGGTGGGTGGAGGGGCAGAGGGGAGTGTCAGCCCCCACCCCCACCCCCCCAGCTCAGGTTTCCGCTTGGAGACAGACTGTGCCGCCAACGGCGGCCACCACCGCCACCGCCCCTCACACCACCACCGTTCCTCCCTCTTCCCTTGGGCATGGCTCTCTCTCCCTACTAAAATCCCGTCATATCCCCCAGTACTTAGTCCCAGCTTAGGAGCTGAGGGAAGGTTAGGCCAAGACTTTAAAAGCCACCTCAAAGCAGTGACCCAGATGTCCTTTCTGGAATGGCCCTTCTTGGGCCTGTTGAGGGCCTACTGGAGCTAGCCGAAGAGAACTTCCAGAAGGAAGAGATGAGGATTGGAGCTGATTCTAATACTAAACTTATCAGTTTATAAAAAGAGACAATGTCTGGGATACTATTAACAGTTGATTTTTATTTTTGCGTTGTCTTCACAGACTGATAGGTAGCCCAGGGAGGCAATATCACCTCACACAGAGGAACCCGAGGTTCCCTTTAGAGTGAGGAAGTGACTTACCCAAGGTCACACGAATCTAAGCCTACCTCAAGGTCACAGGGGAATTCTGAGGTTCAAATCCTCAGACATTTTCCTGTAATGTGGACACAGACATCCGTTTTTCCTACATGCCCAGGTTCCTGTTGAGTTCTGTTTACAGTGAGATCTTTGAACAATTCCTAATATGGCCCACTTTCTCTCACCCAGTATGTTGGATGGAGCCCAGCGCCTTCATGTTCCAGACCGGCCTGGGCCCCTGAAGGAAGCCAAACACGATTCTGTGTGACATGCCTCCCTTTCTGTCTGTCTGTCCAGGATGGGGAACCCCCTCGGCAGCGAGTGACGGGGACCCTGGTCCTTGCTGTGTTCTCGGCTGTACTCGGTTCCCTTCAGTTTGGCTACAACATTGGGGTCATCAACGCCCCACAGAAGGTGGGAGACCTGCGCCTGTCAGGGGGAGAGTACTCAGAGGTGGTGGGAAGAGAAAGGCTCTAGATTCACCCCCGTGTTCTTCCCCCAGGTGATTGAACAGAGCTACAACGCAACATGGCTGGGGAGGCAGGGGCCTGGGGGACCCACTTCCATCCCACAAGGCACTCTTACTACACTTTGGGCTCTCTCTGTGGCCATCTTTTCTGTGGGCGGCATGATTTCTTCCTTTCTTGTTGGCATCATTTCTCAATGGTTGGGAAGGTACGGAGCTGGAGAGCAGGGATGGGGAGGTGGGAAGGGGGGGGGTCATAGCATGGGTGCCCTGACCAGTCCCTCCTCTTTGTGTGCCTGCCAGGAAAAGAGCTATGCTAGCCAACAATGTCTTGGCAGTGCTGGGGGGCACCCTCATGGGCCTCGCCAATGCCGCTGCCTCCTATGAGCTGCTCATTCTCGGACGGTTCCTCATCGGCGCTTACTCAGGTACCCGTGGGTGCTATGGATCTATTCTGTGCCCCTGCTGTCGTCAGTCATAGATGGGCTGCTGTAAGAGAATATGCAACCACCCTCAGCCCTCTTTTCTTCCTTCTGCCCAGGGCTAACATCAGGGTTGGTGCCTATGTATGTGGGAGAAATCGCCCCCACTCATCTTCGGGGTGCTTTGGGAACACTCAACCAGTTGGCCATCGTCATTGGCATTCTGATTGCCCAGGTAAATAGGAAGCTGGGAGTAGGCGTTGGATTGGGCATCCATAGTTGAGCAGGAAGGCCACCAAAGACACCTTGACTATCTTTCCTACCTTCTCCCACAGGTGTTGGGCTTGGAGTCTATGCTGGGCACAGCTACCCTGTGGCCACTGCTGCTGGCTCTCACAGTGCTTCCTGCCCTCCTGCAGCTGGTTCTCCTGCCCTTCTGTCCCGAGAGCCCCAGATACCTTTACATCATCCGGAACCTGGAGGGGCCTGCCCGAAAGAGTGAGCTCTCACCTTGCTGTATAGCCCAGGCTCACACCTCCACCCCATCTTGCTAGTACCCAGCCTCCTCTCAGGCACCATAAGGCCTGACATTCCCCACCCCCAGGTCTGAAGCGCCTGACAGGCTGGGCCGATGTGTCTGACGCGCTGGCTGAGCTGAAGGATGAGAAGCGGAAGTTAGAGCGGGAGCGTCCCATGTCCCTGCTCCAGCTCCTGGGCAGCCGCACCCACCGGCAGCCTCTGATCATCGCTGTCGTGCTGCAGCTGAGCCAGCAGCTCTCAGGCATCAACGCTGTACGTGTGGAGACCCAGGCCGACCTGGGGAAGGGGAGGAGGGAGCAAGGCATCTCCTCCATTAGCGGTCAGGTTCCATCCAGTTTGGTGTGGTTGGGATGAAGGACCAGACGTCCCTGCCATTGCCTGCCATTCCCTTCTAGGTTTTCTACTATTCAACCAGCATCTTCGAGTCAGCTGGGGTAGGACAGCCAGCCTACGCCACCATAGGAGCTGGTGTGGTCAACACCGTCTTCACGTTGGTCTCGGTAACTGCTTACCTGTGGAATGGCCACACCACTGGTTTTTTAGCCCTGGGAACCTAGAGGTCCTATTCTTGTTTGTCCCCAACTGACCAGCTGCCCCCCTCCACAGGTGCTCTTAGTAGAGCGGGCTGGGCGACGGACCCTCCATCTCCTGGGCCTGGCAGGCATGTGTGGCTGTGCCATCTTGATGACTGTGGCTCTGCTTCTGCTGGTGAGGCCTGGGGGCCGTGAGGGCACAGCAGTCTAACCCATGGGAATAACCTCGAGAGCCTCTGTGGCTGACAGTGGGCCAGGACCATGGGTGCTCGGTTCTAGAGTCTATCTGTGCTCTATGTTTCTGAGGTACCCTGGCCACAGCGGGGCCTAGCTATAGCACAAGTTTAGCGTTCCCTGTGAGGCCTCAGGAGCAATACTTCCCCAAGACCCATCTTCAGAGCCCAGGGGGAATCAACCATTATAGGAACAAGAAACCAAAAAATATGTCTCCACCTTGAAACTACCAGAGGAAGCCAACAAAATGGCAGCCCTCGTAAATGCTCCAGGGCAGCTCCACACTTGGGAGACTGGGGTGGAAGGCTTACAAGTAAGTTCAAGGCCAGTCTGGGTAACATAGTGAGATCCTGTCTAAAGAGGTGGGTGGACAGGGGATTCCCCAGGGCCTGTTCTAGCCTAAAATGGCAGCTTCCACCCAACAAGCCCTGGAAAGGAGATTTCAGTCCTCTGGGCCGAGGGCAAAGGGAGATCTAGAGAGGCCAGAACCAAATTTTCTACTATTCTTTCCTGGTCTCTAGGAACGGGTTCCAGCCATGAGCTATGTCTCCATCGTGGCCATATTTGGCTTTGTGGCCTTCTTTGAGATTGGCCCTGGCCCCATCCCCTGGTTCATTGTGGCCGAGCTCTTCAGCCAGGGACCCCGCCCAGCAGCCATGGCTGTAGCTGGTTTCTCCAACTGGACATGTAACTTCATCGTTGGCATGGGTTTCCAGTATGTTGCGGTAGGTTCCCTACCCTCTGCCCAGCTTCCCATTATCAGTGGCCAGAGGGGAGGCAGCTCACCCCTCGTTCCCTTGCTGTCTGGTCAGGGACTCCCAGTCCTACAGGTAGTTTCTGGATGAGCAATCACCCTGGTGGAGCTACACCAGAACCAAAGTGGGTGGAAATAGATGGGCCAGCAGCAGAGTTGGCATAATTTAGACCAGAAATAAAATGATCAACTTTCTGTTAATGCTAGCAGTGGTTTAGGAATCCACCCCAAGTGTGCACTCTTAGGATAGCAGAGGATAAAAGCTAAAGGGGGTTTTCAACGTAAATTTTCATTTCTGGTCATTTCTGTTGCCTCTTGAAGCGGCCCCAGCTCCCTTTTAGTCTGTAGCCCCGGCTTCCCACCCTCTGTCAACACCTCTTTCTCCAACTGTCCCAGGATGCTATGGGTCCCTATGTCTTCCTTCTATTTGCCGTCCTCCTGCTCGGCTTCTTCATCTTCACCTTCCTCAAAGTGCCTGAAACCAGAGGCCGGACGTTTGACCAGATCTCCGCCGCCTTCCGCCGGACACCTTCCCTCTTAGAGCAGGAGGTGAAACCCAGCACAGAACTTGAATACTTAGGGCCAGATGAGAATGACTGAGGGGCAAGGCAGGGTGGGAGAGCCACCCTCTACAGCCCCACAGACCCTTCCTCCCCTCAACAGCACTTTAGCCCTCTTTTCCCATTACCTCCAGGATGGAGAAAACTGCAGCCTGGAGAACTGGGAAGCCAAGGGAAGGGCGGTTCAAGTACCCCCTCATTCCCCTCCTGTGACTCTTTTGGATTATTTATGTGTTGTGGCTAGGCTGTGGCCACCTGGTGGGCTATTCTCCTCTCCTGCCTTCCTCCTGCCCCTACCCAGACTCAGCCACAGAAAACTTCTGTTCCCTTTAGAGAAGTGGACCTGCGGAGGGGAGGGCCGCGCTGAGTTCAGTGGGATGAGCAGGAGCAGGGGTGGCCGTGAGAGGAGTGATTTCCTACTAACTGTGACTCCGCCCACAATTTGGCAGTTCCCCTGAATTCTTGCCACATGGACTCTGGGTGAAGGGGGTTCTGTCTTGACCCCTCCAGGGCAAAGGACACACCCTCCCAAAGTCTAGCCTCTCCTTGGTCCCTGTAGGCTCCACCTTCCAGGGCAAAGGAACACAACAGTACATACCTGAACATGGCAAGGCGTCAGTCTCTAGACTCAGGGGGTTGGCCGTTGTGTCCCCGGGCTGCCTACTGTGGCTACCAGCTCTTTCTTGTTCCCCTCCAGGAAGGGTGCTAGACCCGAAAGCTTTTGACCAACTAAAGGCAAGAGGGGATTTGAAAGGCTGTCTATAAACACTGGTTGGGAGGGAGCCTTTGGATATTTTTCTATGTTTTGAATGGGTAGGGAGCAGAAACCCAAGGGCTACTGTATTAAATGTGTATATAGAGATTCATCCATAAAGTCACTGTATGAAGATGAGTGTCCTGTCATGGAGGAACTGGAGGGTGGGCTGAGACAGACAAGATGCCCTCACCCAGCCCTTTTCCTCTTCGCTTCCGCCTTGGCTCAAGGGCGCAGAAGCCTCTAGAGTCTAGATTCTATCAGTTATTCAGATCTACTTTCATCATCTCACTCTACAGCCCAGGCCGGCCTTGGACTTGCAGTAGCCTCTTGCCTCAGCCTCCTAGAGTGCTGGTTTACAGGCCTGAATCACAATGCCCCACTGTTTTCTTGAGACAGAGTCTATGTGGCCCAGGATGGCCTGGAATTAGGAATCCTGACTCCGCTTCCTGAGTGCTGGGTACACCTGGCTCCCTACTTTTTTAATCTATTGCTTTAATTAACAGTAAATGTCTTGTAAACTATGTTCACAAGTGCCCAGGCACTGTAGAGACCTCACCCTCAGTTAATGGACCCGTGATTCTCGGTGATGAGGGTTCTTGTCAGAACTGAACAGTTAAGTACTGGAGGAGGGAGCAAATGCAGGCTAATTTTCTGCAAGGTGGTTCCCAAGTGAGTAACCAATGATTCTTCATTCTCAAACAGAAGAGGCAGAGACCAAGACAACAAGAAAGCCTGCTTTTGTTTTTATTGGAGGCTCAGGTGGCACATGACAGTTCATAAAATGGCTTCAGAGGTGTTGGGAGGAGGTAGAAGGGAAACAAAAAATAAATGGGCGGGGCAAACCAATCAGGAGGGGGTGAAGAGTGGGCTGGTTCCTTCTCAGCCTGACTTAGGGGAGGGAGCGGATGCCTCTGAACAGTGAGGACGGATCCCTTCCTTCAACCCTTGGGAGGGAGAGGGAAAAAAGAGAAAAAAGCCAAAGGCTGTTGCTTTGGCCCTCCTGAGTCTCAAGGGAAAAGCCGATGTTTTGATGTCATGAATTATGGGAAAGGGGGGAGGGGGATGCTGGGTAGTCAGTTGGAAACTGGCAGATACCTAAGAGAAAGAAAAGAGAAATCATAAAGGATAACTTAGCGGAATCCAGTCCCTGGCCTTTTTCAGTCATTGTCCTGAGAGCAGCAGCACTCACCAGATGGTAGGTCTGGGTGTCCTCTGAGTTGGAATCACTCCAGTATGGTGGTGGGGGGGTCCCCACTGTTGATAGGTGCTGAGGTCTGAAGAGACCAGTGGTTAGTTAAGACCTGTTTACAACCTACTTCAACTTTTTCTTAACTTTCCTCTTCTCACCCCTTCTAACCAATTCTCACAGTTCACACCCCAACAGCTGGGTGAGGGGTGGGGTACTCATTCCAGGCAACCTGGGGTTTCCAGGTGAATACAATGTCTGCCAGGGGCGGGTGGGCCAAGCAGGTGGGCAGGAGGGGCAGAAGACTGAATCAGAAGCACAGGAAAAAGACACAAAGAGGCAAGTGGTCTTGGCCTTTCCCACACCGAGGTCTGGGCAACCGAGACCCTCACCTCTGCGGCTATAGGCTGCCGGGGGCCAGGGGGCTGCTGCCGACGTCGCTGGAAGTAAGGGCGGTTTCGTGGACGCTGGGGCTCAGGCCGGGAGCCATCCGTGGGGCCTTGGCTGGGCTTGGTCTCGCCATCCCCACCTTCTGTGGTAGGCTGTTGGGGTGGCCTGGGGCGGAAAGGCCTAGAAAAGAAACCAACTCTGACTGGACAGGGCCCCCAGTATAGAGTCCCTTCCCCAGGATTCCGTTTTCTTGTCTCCGTCTGCTCCAGGCTCTTTGAACTCTTCCTTCTACAAGGGCCCAACACTGGACCCTGAAGGGGAAGCCAGGCCAAGTCTTACCTTCGGTACCTGGGCCGGAACCTGGGTGGGGGCACCCGTTCATCTCCTTGCTGTTGGTCCCCCTCCAGTGGGGCTGTCTCCTTGGGTTCTACCCCGTCGGAGCCCTGGAAATACACAAGACCTAGGTGAGCGACTGAGCTCCGCTGCTGTCCCTGGGCCAGGTCTGCTTCCTCTGAGGGTTCTATGGTCCGCCCTCTCAGCTGGTCCACTTCTCCCCAGGATGTGAAGGGCTGCCTCCCTGACCGCAACTCCAGCTATCTCACCTCTATGGGCTGCTGCTGATTAGGGGGCCGAGGGCCTCGCACAAACCGCCTTCGATAGAAGAAGGGTGGTGGGCGCCGTCGTCTAGGCCGCTGCCCCGAGTCCTCTGCCCGCTCCCCTTCGCTGCCAGGTTCAGTCCCACCCGAGGGAGCCTCTGCCACCATGGGTGGTGGGGCAGCTGGACGAGGCCGGGGGATGAATCTGCGGAACCTACGTCGATTGGGGGCATAGCGGCTGCCCTTCACTGGCACCCCCCCAGGCCCAGTTACATTAGCAGCTTCTGCACCCTGGGGAGGCAGAGAGGCAGCAGTCGGAACGTGCCCTGACAAGCATGAACACTTGCAAACCTGCCAGATCACTGGTGTCCCCTTCTTCCGGCCCAAGTCCTCTATCCTGTGGCACCTCAAAATCACTCCTTTCTCCCTCCCCCAAGGGGCAGCAGAAGGAGTTTGTACCCATCTGAGAAGAAACAACTTGTCCTTAGAAATAACTGCCACACTCCCCCCAGAGTGTAAAGACAGGACAGGATGAGATAGAGAGGGCCACTGTCCCCTCCTTCACTCCAGAGGACTGACTGAGGAGGGTCCTGTTAGGGCTGGGGTCCCGTGTAGAAAACAGACATGAAGTGCTTGGTGAACTAAAGAGAAGAAACCCAGAGGTTACTGGCTGGTGACAGGGATGGATTCTTTAGGACATGTCCTAGAACAGCCCTAGCATTCGACAACATCCAGGTGAGAGCACACAGGCCCCATCCCCACAATCAGAGGCAGAGCCGGTCCCAGGAGTCAAAGCCTAGGCCAACCACCAGGCCACCCTCCCCCCCACAGCAGCTCCCAAACCTTCTCTCCTTCCACGACATCAAACTCCACAGTCTCCCCATCTCCAACACTTCGCAGAAACTTCCTGGGGTTGTTTCTTTTAATAGCTGTCTGGTTGGGGGAAAAGTCAGGAGAAAGGTGAGGGCAGAGACCAGGTGAAGGCAGAGACCAGCTTCAGCCTCCACCCAATTCCACTCTGACATTTTATTGGAGTGTAGGCCAAAGGGCAGAGCAGGAAAGTAAGTGTTCAAAGCAGTAGGGGAGGCCTGGAGCATAGCTCCACAGCGCCATAAGAAATAAATGTATTAGTAGGGGAAAGTCATGAACTAGAGGTCTGAGGGATCCACCGTAAAGTTACCATTGGCCCCAAGATGGCCTCCCCCTTTACCCCTCAGGACTTCAAAACTGGAGGCAGTAGAAACTCAAAAGCAAAACAAAGGCTGAAATGTCTTAAGTTGTAAAGTGGGTGAAACATACTGTGCTTCTTACCTCGATCCCACTGAGCACTCTCCACCAGAGCAGTGGTTCTCAAACTAGCCAGTATCAGAATCACCTGGGAGCATGTTAAAACAGAGTGCCCGGCCCCAGCCCCAAGGCTGATTAACTCAGTGGCTTGGGCAGGGCCTGAGATCAGGTGATGCTGCTGCTGCTGCTGCTGGTGCAGGGAACCCCTGAACCCACTGCACCCAAGTGTCTCTGGCCTTGCCCTCGGAAAATTGCCCGATTCCTTCCTGTGGTGTTAACAGGTCCCAGGAGGTGGTGAGCGTGCCCCATGCCCCAAGGGCACCACACACAACTCTGACAGCTGTTCCTTCGGCAACTCAAGGAAAGTGGAGCTAATGGTGATTCACACAGGCACCTGAGGCAGACGGGAGGCCGGCTATTCCTCATGGGCAGGCCGTTGTCAGGTTAAGAGCCAGAGAAATACATTGTGTGCAGCCAGAGGTTGTGGCAAAGGCTTCCAAAGAGAGGGCCTGTGCCTCCGCCCCCCAGGAAGCCAGCCTAGCTCTTACCTGGTGAACAAAGACATCCTCCTTGGTGTCATTCCTGCAGAACAGGACGGGTGGTTAAGGGGGTGATGGGTAAGGCACTCAGCTCCACTAAGGCCTCCCTAGGTGCCCATTCCCAAGATGGGCCCATCTTCTCTACTGTTTCAGTTCCAGGGGTATGAGGGACCCTGGGGGCAAGAAGAGCAAGCCAGCAGGGCCCCTAAAGCTGGTGCAAAGAGAAGCACGCTGCAGAGCCCAGCAAACACTTGGACAGAAGGAAGTTAGGAGGCGGCCACAAAGGCACCTTGAAGGGGCCAGGACAGCCTCACCTTCTACCCCAGGGGCACCTCAGAACCTGCTGGTGCCGGGCCTAACTGTCCCTGGCCAATATCCCCTCCTCCCCTCAACCCCTGTTGCGGTTGGAAAATTCCACAGGCTCCTTCCTTCTATACTCAAAGGAGGAGAAAGCAGGGCCAGTGGCATACAACTGTGAGAACAAGGGATAAGGTGCATTCTCCAGACAGCCACGAAGCCTTATCTTC
The DNA here is from genome assembly GCA_902168325.1 of Peromyscus nudipes. Classification (NCBI taxonomy): domain Eukaryota; kingdom Metazoa; phylum Chordata; class Mammalia; order Rodentia; family Cricetidae; genus Peromyscus; species Peromyscus nudipes. Next base: position 1,550 of record CABHPH010134157.1, on the reverse strand, counting down.
ACCCTCAGCCGGAGGTAAACCACGGCTCCCTCTACACAAACTGAACAGGGTGAAAAGACACTCCCGTTCGCTGGCACTGCCTTGCCTATGACTTTGGTTTAATCCCGGGACAGGAGGCGCTCCGCACGAAGCGGCCTTCCCCAGAACAAATGTTCTAGTCTTAAAGTACTGGGTCTGCACAAAGGTCAGCCTGCAAAGAGGGAACTGAGGCTCCCAGGAGGGCTTGACTGGGCAGGGTGCCTAGGCTGGGGAGGGCCACAGTAGGGGAGCCCTGGCTCTCCTCAGAATCTGCCACGGCCTCTCCCACAGCTTAGAGGGGTGGGGCTGCTAAGTGAAGAAAAGCAGCCATCTCTAGCTGGGCAGGCACTCCCCCACTCCCCACCAGCTTCATCCCATCAGGTGTGCTTGGGGGTGGGGCGGGGGATGGGGGATGGTTCAAATGAGCCACAGCTCTGTAGAGAATTTGTGTAGGTGCCTTGAGTGTTGCCCTTAACCAGGAAACCAATGAGGGCTCCAATCAGGAGCCCCAAACATTCTCCCCCAAAGACACACATTAAGCTAAAAATAATGAAGCAACTCCAGAAGGTGAGACAGAGGAGCTGGGAAGGGCAGGGTCAGGTCTGCCAAGTTCCTAGATCATTAATCCACTGCTGCCCTTGGAGATGTGGATGCAGCTTCATCTTGCCAGTAAGCACACATTTGTGCTGTGGTTAAAGACTCTCAACCAGCCTCAGCTGGACATCACAACCATGTGCCTTGGCAGGGGTAGAGATGAAATGTGTCCAATCCCACAGGCTTTCCAGTTCGGAAAAGACACCCGTTCCTCCCCCTCCCTGGGTTCCTTGGATACCTGTTGATGAATCCGTAACCATTCCGGACGTTGAACCATTTGACAGTGCCCAGGACTTGGATTGCTGCCAGGCAGAGATGCAGTGGGGACAGTAAGATGGGGGAAGAGACGGAGTTGGGCTGAGTTTTGAGAGAAAGCTAAGCTAAAAGCTAACCTGCCTCCCTATTAAGTTTCGAGTCACCAGATTTCACTGCGAGCGCCAAAATAGTCTTACCCTGGTTCTACCAATTGGAGTCCCTCACACAGGGGATTCAGGCGTTCAAACCCATGTTCCTCACACCCTACCAAGTTCAGGTCCTTCACCTAGAACCGGCTACTCACCTGGTCCACCCTCAGGCTCAACACTCAACAGCCCTTTTCTAGCCCTCCCAAATTTAAGGGTCCCCACTGCACCCGCTTCCCCAAGCTCGGAGGTTGACCTAACAAGAACTGGAGTCAACTCCAAGTCTCCCGCCAACCGGGGCGTGGCCAGGCCCTGAGACTTTATTTTCCGACCCAAGGCCCTGGCTGGACCTGCCCGCCCCGCCCTCCCGCCGGGGAAGGTGCAGCCAGATTTCCCTCCAGGGGAATCCACTAAGTTTGTCCGGCAGCTCCAGGACCGGTTAGTCCTTGGGGCCCGGCCTACCTCCGGCTTGCCAAACCCTGCGGCCCCTCCCCCAGCCCGCCGACCCCCAGAGCCGCCCTAGCGCGCGCCCCCCCC
>CABHPH010134156.1:0-27972 GCA_902168325.1 Peromyscus nudipes | reverse complement strand
ACATCCTGGTGGGCGCATTGGTGGTGGCTTTCTTCCTCTTCCTTTTCCAGTTCTGCATGCACATGTGAGTCCCGTCCCCATGTGCTACCCCGCCCCTTCCAGAGGACCCAAGTCTTCTATAGGCCTTCCTCATTTGATTTCCACACTCCTCAGGAGCTTCCAGAAAGGGGCCTAAGGAGCCAGACAGGAGCCCTGGACCCTGCTGTGTGCCACACATCTACCACGTCTTCTGTTGAGAAAAAAAGGCAGTGCCTCCGTCCTTCCTGACTGTATAGTGGCCCTCAATGTGGCCATCCACCCCCCACCACCTCCTTCTTCTTCCTTGACTGCCCAGTGACCCTCTTATGTGTGGCCATTCACACCTCCCCTTCCTCCTAGGCTGCCCAGTGATCCTCTGTGTGGCCATCCACCCCACACCCATCTCCTGCTTCCTCCCCCTCACTGCTCAGTGGCTCTCTATGTAATCATCCATCCCCTTACCTCCTCCCTTCCCAGCCCCCCAAAAACTGGACCCAAGGGTCTTGCTGGCGTTCACGAAGATCGTCTTTATTAGCGGTCTGTAAAAGCACCTCCCAGGGTCTGTGACCCCAGATTGGAGGAAGCCGTGAGAGGTCTGTAGCACCAGGGACAAGCCAGGGCCCGAGGGCAAAATGTGCAGCCTAACAGAAGGGGCTGGCGCCCGTGCCTGCCCCCAGGGTTGCTCAGCACTGGGAGGGTTGTAGGGGAGCAATCACCTCCCTCCACACACCCCAACAAATTAGAGATAGGCGAATAAATAAATAAGGTTCCTCAGATTGGTCTCCACAGGAAGGAGCTGTGGGGGTCACCTGCCTTCTCATGACCCACATGGGATGAGTCAGGGTGTCTTCCTTCTCCCAGGTGATGGGGAGCAGAGAGGGACTTGCAGCAGCAGAGCTGGGGTGTCCTTGGCAGCGGGGCCACCCCCGTGTCCCTCGACTCCTTGGTCCCACTGAGCCCAGCTCTCCAGACCTCCGCACACTGTCTGACACTCTCTTCCCTTCATTTTGTTAGCACAGAGGCCGGAAGAGGCTCTTCATCCGGGTCCCCTCTCTCCCTGCCCTTCCAGTCATCCGACCTCAGCTCCTGAGGGTGTTTAGCTGCTCCCTGTTCTGAGTCCTTCTGTCTTGGGGCTGTCAAGGCAAGGGACTCCTGGCCCTCACCCCCCACCCACTGGCCCCAAAGCTCTGTCTCCACGGGGGCTGGGGAGGGGGTTTCCCAGGCCCCAGCCTCAGTCCTGAGTCTGACAAGGAGAGGGTGGTGGGGAACCTCGGGGTCGGAAGAGGCGGCAGGCCCCGCGGCAAATGAGGAAGAACCAGTAGAGCTGGGGTGCCAGGAGCAGCGCGGCGCCCAGGTTGACGTGGGCCGGGATGGCCAGGGGCACTGAGAGCAAGGGCAGGCCGGCGTGGCGTCCGTAGGCCCAGTACAGGTACGGGAAGAGCAGCACCCGGCAGCACAGGAAGCTGAGCAGCATCAGGGCGCCGTTCACCTTGTGCAGCAACGTGTGCTGCTGCTTGTACTGTGGACAGAGCAGCGTGGCAGGGCAGGGAGAGGCCCGGGTACTCGCAGGTTCCCGCAACTGCCTCCCCTCCACCCGGCCTGTGGCTCCTCCCACACCTACCACTGCACCTGGCCAGTGCTCTTTTTCTTATTTTTGCTTTCCTGTTTGTTTATTTTTTTGTTTTGTTTTTGAGACAGGGCTTCTGACTGTGTCAACAGTCCTGGCTGTCCTGAAACTCACTTTGTAGACCAGGCTGGCCTTGAACTCACAGAGATCCACCTGCTTCTGCCTCCCAAGTGCTGGGATTAGAGGCATTCACCACCACCACCCAGCCTTATTCTTGCTTTTTGAGGCAGATTCTCACTACGTAGCCCAGGCTAGTCTCAAAATCCTGATCCCCTTGCCTCAGCCTTCCCAGGGCTAGTGTTTTAGGCACACACTACCATGCTGAAAGGTTGCATGGTCTTTAAAGAATTCCCAAAAGGCCCCAGACATGTCCGCCCCACTTCTACATGCCCTTCGACCCTTGGATCTACTCTCACCTGGATGAGGATCTTGCCCAGGCAGACGAAGGGAGTGCTGACCTCGGCCATCAACATGCAGCCTAGAAAGAAATCTCCCTTGCCCTGTCGCCACACCTAGGGGAAAAGGCAAGAGCCTAAGGAGCTGTGTCTGCATGCCTTGTTCGCATCAATTTCAGATATGCTTTCTCTCCACCCCCCCCCCCGTGTGTGTGTGTGTGTGTGTGTGTGTGTGTGTGTGTGCGCGCGCGCGCGCGCGCGCGCACATATAAAGGCCAGAGGTCAATGTCCTCAATTGCTCTCCATCTTATTGGTTTGAGGCAGGATCACTCACTGACCTGGAGCTCACTCATTTGGCTGCACTGGCCAGAGAGCCCCAGGAATTTACTTTCACTTCCCCAGAGCTGGGATTAAGCACACACCACCCAGCCCAGCTTTTCAAGAAGACCCAGGCGCTGGTACTTACAGAGTAATCGCTGTATCAACTGAGCCATCTCCCCGGCCCTATTCCCAGTCACACTGTATCAACTGAGCCATCTCCCCGGCCCTATTCCCAATCACTATATCAACTGAACCATCTCCCTGGCCCTATTCCCAGTCACTGTATCAACTGAGCCATCTCCCCAGCCCTATTCCCACCCCCTCCCCTTTTTGAGACAGGGTTTCTCTGTGTAGCCAGAGACTACACTGGAACTCACTCTGTAGACCAGGCTGGCCTTGAACTCAGAGATCCACCTGCCTCTGCCTCCCGAGTGCTGGGATTTAAGCTGGGATTTAAGGTGTGTGCCACCACTGCCGGCTTCTCCTCCCCCTTCCCCTTTTTTAAAGACAAGAGTGTCATGTACCCAGACAGGCTTCAAACCCACTGTGTAGCAGAGGATGATTTTAACCCTCATATCTTCTTGCTTCCATCTCAAGTGCTAGGATTACAAACGTGCTACCATTCTGGTCTTACAAAGTGCTGGGGATTAAACCCAGGGCTCCACACATGCTGGGGAAACATTCTACCAGCTGAACTACACCCTATCCAGAGACACACTTAGTCCTGGGTTCCGAGTACTCATGACCCTGCCGAAGAGGAGTACTGCCTCTTTTACAGTCCCTCAGATTAAGAAGGCATGCCTCACACCATAGAGGAAGGACAGTCTAGAGACACATACCCAGTGCTCTAAAGCACCCCAGACTGACTTGTACCTCTTGGGTAGAATGCTGCTCTGGAAACCCACCCCAAAACCCACTGCCCGGGACCTCCCCACTGCAGTGCTGGTGTGCTGGGGAGAAGCAGCTTTTCATGCCCACCCCTTGCCCTCCTGACTCTGGGAGGAAGGACTCACCACCGACAGTGGGAAGCACACCAGCACCATGGCCGCATGGTGGAGTACCATGAGGAACTCCTTGTGCAGGTAGCCACGCACCACGGCCCAGGTGCTGCCCAGGGCTCTGGGCGTCCCGTCTTCCCCTCCATGCCCTTTAACCTGGTGCTTGTGCCAGTGGCAGAGGAACATGGCGTAGATGTCATAGATGAAGTAGGGAACTGCAAACTGTGTGTAGGCCGAGGACAGCCAGTGCCTGTAAGGAAGAGAGAGAGGAGGAGGATGTGGACAGGTCCTAGGCGAGCAGTCCCCAGGCCAGGATGCTCCTTGGGAACGAGTTAGGTCCCAAGGTGGCTCTCATAACAACCCCGAGTCTTGAGTTTTGGATGCCAGAATTGAAGGGTGGCGTGTGAGGAACCACCCAAGGCCAGACAGTCTCACAGCTTCTGAGGTTTGGGGCTGGATTCAAGCAAGGCAAACCTCACAACCTACCGTGTCTCCGTCTCTTTCTCCCTAAGTGTCTCTACCTCTCACCCCTCCCTCCATCCATCCGTCCAACCACCCCTCCATCCACCCTTGTAGGGAGAGGAGACCAGAACGCTGCAGATCATGAACAGCGATGGAAGTGAGCTGCAGAGAGGTACAAAGATACCCCCAGTTAGGCACCAGTGAGGAACTTCCAAGCACTGTAGAGGTCCTGCGGCCCAGCACCAGCTGACGTGACAGCCAGCTGACGTGACAGCTCATCGCATGCCAGGCACCATGCGGCTACTCAACTCTTTACACAGCAGCAACTTGTGTCCTTCTCCTGAATCCCTGTGTCATGGAGAGGCTAAGTAGTGCGGCCAAGGAACAACCACAGAAGTCCTTGCCATCAGCCCCACTGTCTCAAGAAGGTTCGAGAGTGGCTGGAGCCAGTCCCTAGTGAAGTGGAGGGCTGTCACTGCAGCTGGCCTTCGCTCTGAGGTGGTGCGTCTATTGTTAGTTCAGGTATGGCCAGCAGGAAAGAGAAAATGCTGAGCAAAGATGCCAAGAGCAGAGAAAGTTCTGCAGACTTTGGAGTCAACAAATACGGGAAGCACCAGAACACGCCACGCTGCGCTTTTTTCCCTGAGTCAGCAGAGAGGCTTTCTCAAGTCCAGGAATCATCCTCAGGCAGGCCTGAGGTGGGGGTGGGAGACAGAAAAGCCCAGAAAGAGCAGAGCAAAAGCCAACCCAGCTGGCCACCATACACCAGTGCAGGTGCTGGGGAGGGAAGGGGGGAGAACTGGGGTACAGGCCAGCTGGGGATGGGGTGAGCACAGAGACAGCAGAGCTTTCCCAGGCTGACTGGCCTGGAAGGGGAGAAGCAGCCCACTCTCAAAGGGATCCACATTGCAGTGGTGTAAGGGAATGTGGCCCGGACTCAGAAAGGGAGGGATAGGGGAGAGGCACTGACTAGAGACAGAGAAAAGAAACACAGACAGGACCCATCCACCCTCAAAGAAGGCTCAGAACCTGCCTAGGGATTTGGTGGAAGAATGGTACCCATAGGACTCTGGGCCATGGGGGAACCAGAGGGACTCAGGCCCCTGGGCTGACAAGTGAGGTATCAGATTCCATCTCTACTCTGTCAGCAATTAGGTGCTCAGAAGCAAGAACAGCTGTTGCCCCCAGATTAGCCCTGACCCTCCCACCTTACCTGAGGATTAAATGGGGGAACAGGGTCAAGACCGGACTAGGGGGTGGGAATCCAAGAGCCAAAAGGTGGCCTCAAGGTAAGATTAGTTAAGGAGGAAATGCCTGGCGCTCAGGCTCCTTTTGGACCCTCTGACTGGGGAAGGGGTTGGGAGAGGGCAAGGGGCAGTCAGGTCATGGAGAAGGATCCTGAGACTTAAACCCCTGCCTCATGGAGTCAAGAACCATCCTAGGCACTCAACACACTCAATCCCTCCATGCAGAAGCCCTTCGGGGGAAAGATGTGACCTCACTCTAAGTCCTAGGAGGCGAGAACTCACTCACGGGAAAAGAAGAGACAAATAGACACCAGAAGGCAGATGGAGACCAGGGTCACCCAGACAATGTCCCCTGAGGCTCAAAGGACATCACACAAGGGCAGGAGAGCCAGAGGCTGTGAGTGAAGGGTGCCCTGAGCACACAGCAAACTTGGAGCAGCCCCCAACCAGCTAAACAAGGGCTGATCAGCACCACGGACAGGGCCAGGGTTCCCTCCCTGCGCCTCCTGCCCCACCTCTCCCGCCTGGGCCTTTTTGGCAAGCACCAAACACTGCAGTCGCTGCCAGTGCCAAACTTTGGCCTCTTCACCCCCAACCCCCACTGCTTGACCCTCAGTGGCCTTGTTTGTGGTCTCTTCTCCCCTGGGCAAAGAGCTGAGGCTAGACACTTGGATTCCAGAAGGAGTTGGGAGGTGAGCCTGGCATGGGGAGGAGACACTCAGCAAGGTACTAGATGGAAACAGAGTCTGAGGGATGCGAGAGTTGGTTGACATTCAGAACCTATGACAAGAGGCCAGAAAGCCGACCGGGAATCACTCGGAGGCGTTTCTTTGAGGGCCACCCCGCTCCCTTGCTTCTGACCTTTAGGACAGGGTACAATGAATTTATCCCTGGTGTATTGAGCTGCAGTAATCACATGAATTTGCTTGGGTCCAAGTCCAGGGACCACTACAGGTCTGGGGGATCCTGGGTCCCACACACCCACTGCTGGGGCCTGGGCAGAGATGGCCCTGGGGCACTTACTGGTCATCAATGATGTGCTTGCAGGAAGTGGAGACTATGTAGCCAGCTGTGGAGGCCATGATGGCTTGGACAGAGGACACCAGCCTAGGGAGAGAGAGGAAGGAGTGAAAATAAGGTGTGGACCTCCATCTCTCTTCTTACTGCTGCCGTCACTGTGCTTTGGATCCTGTACTCCTGAGGACCATTCCTCATCAGCCTCCTCCTAAGCCATGCTTCCCCATTGCCGCTCTCAGCTAAGCCATGCTTAGCTGCGATTCCCTCAGTTCCCGCCTCTCCAAGCCGCCTTCCTTCCTAGTTTGTGACAGTTGAGTCTCCTTCCTTCCAGGACACCAGGGAGATCATTCTGAGGTGAGCCAGTCCTGGGAATGGCTGACAGGAGGTCTTTCTCTGGGGAGGGAGGAAAGGGACCCATGAGGGCCTAAGGAGTCCCCAGTTGCTCCTGAACCACTTGGCTACCCAGTCACTATGCTGCTCACACCTACAGTAACTGGCCCCACGGTGACCCCAAGCTCCCCCCCCTCCGCCACTTTCCCACTATTTTCTTGGTTGTTACCATGGACCTCTTCCTGATGGCCCTATTCTAGGGATGCACAGTCTCACCATCTACTTCTCTGGACCTTGACATGCATGCAAACACTGGCCCTGAAAACCATGCTCTCGCCCCTGACTTGCTCCCTGGCATCTTGTGGGACTGTTTAGTCACATGCTGGTCTGCGAGAGGGTGGGAGGGTGACAAGGGGAAGCAAGAAGATCAAGCTGAGTAGTAGACCAGATGGCTGGGTTTCAATGAGGTCTCCGGGGAAGGTGAGGTCCAAGGAGGGAAGGAAGCTTGCTTATACACCTCCCCACTGCTACAGAGCCCAGGGAGGTGCTGGGGTCCCCTCCTCATGAAGCCTGTTGGGGAGAGAGGGACTGAACTCAGGGAAGGCATGCCATTTACCTGGCGGAGACAATGACTGCGTCGGCCTCCTCCCAGCGCAGCTGGGGCAGCCTCTGGAGCGTATTCTTGGACAGGAAGAAGAGTCCGGGGAACACCACCCCCCCAGCCACCATTGGGGTGAGCATGGTGACCTGAACCCAGGCAGGGAGACCCGAGGGGCCAGAAAGGACAAGAAGGCCAAACTGAGGGAGTTAGAGGTGGGGAAGGGATGCCAAGCCAGAGAAGGAGAGAGAGAGAGAGAGAGAGGGAAGGGGAGGCACAAAGGGGCCAGGGCGGGGACAGGATGGGACAAGGGGGCCAGTCCAGGGCAAGGGAGAAAGGGACTTCAGTGAGGCTGGAGACACAGAAAGAAAGCCAGCTAGGCAGAGTGGGGGGCGGGGGGAGAACGTCAGTGAGAGGGATGGGAAGGATGACCAAGGAAGGACCTGGTGTGAGAGGACCAAGAAGGAGAGGGGACAGCAGCAGCAGGAGGAGGAGGAGGAGGAGGGAGTTGGGGGAGGGGAGGGAGAGCCGCGGCAGGTGGGGGGGCTTACGTGGAGAGGCTGGGAGGGCCCAAGGAGGCGGGGTGGGGGACGGTGGTGCCAGCCCTGAAAAAAGGGAGGGAGGGAAGGACCGAGGCGAGCCGAGGAGCAGCTGGGCAAGTGGTCACCAGTCAACACTGCTCTCCTGCCACCACGGGCCACCACCGCCTCCTCTTGCTGCTGCCACAGCCCCGATGCCCTGTGCAGACACTGCACATGGCATTATAGAGTAGGTGCCCAGCCCCCTGCCCCCTCTGTGAGGAGGGGGAGGGGGAGGGGAAGCCACCAGCTTGGGGAGGGTGGGAGAGGGGGAGGGAAATGATGGCACCGACCAGACACCAAGAAACCGGACCTGCAGCAGCTTTGTCTCCCATGCAGCTCTGAGCCACAGCAGCGGCTGCGACAGAGATGGGGGGGGGGGACAGGGAAAGAGGGAGGGGGAGGCCCTTAAAGAGACAGCAGCTGCAGTGCAGGGGGCTGCTGGGGACAAGGGCTAGGGGAGGGACGGCTCTTCTCTTGGGAAAGAGAATAGCCCTGGGCTCCTTCCGCTGGCAGGGGGTTCTGAGCCCCCTTTCCCGTCAGCACTTTGAAAATGTCTGGCATTTCCTTCTGCCAATGCTTATAAACATTAATGTGTGTCCCTCAGTGGCCTGCAGGGACCTCAGCTCAGGGGTGCTCACTCCAGCTGAGAAGATTCCCTGGGGAAGGCAGCCCCAGTAGGTGGTGCCTCTTGCTTTCCCTGAAGGGAACACTGAAGGTGTGGATAGGAACAAAACCACCCCACAGTGTCCTTCAGACCCAGAGGCCCCCCCTTCACCAGTCAGGAGGAGTGGAAACTAACAGACACCAGGCACCTCCCATGAGCGCCACCTCACTCTGCCCTGTGTCCTTGCCTCACCGTGTGACAGCACCAGGTATCTATGCCCGTCCACTTTCTAGAGGTCAGGAAATGGTCCTGAGGTGTGAGCCGATATCCCCAGGGTCAGAAAGTTAAGAAATGATAGTAAGAGGGCTCAGGGGGAAGAAGGATCACTGTCAGATCCCCTGGCAGCGTGGGCTTGAGCACTGGCCCTGGGCTAAAAGGCACAGTGGCTCATCGTGGAGTCCTGGCGGGCAGCAGGACACTCAGGAGATGGAAAGCAGGAGGGTCACATGTGGAAGCCAGCTTGGGCTACAGAGAAAGTGCCAACCTCGGGGACAGCGGAAGGAAAGTGGGCCTCAAGAAGAGGATGCTGCCTTGAAAACCCACATGGCTCCACGGAAGCTGGCGCCCTTCACTGGGCTGCATGGCCTCCTGGATTCCCTTCTCCTGTTGCCTTGGCTCCCTTTCCTCGACCACTCCTCAGAACAGTCTTGCTTATGAGTGAGGAAGAGCCTGGGAGTTGGTTGATTCAACCCCCTCTTTAATCCAAAGGGAAGCAGCACAGCCAGTGCTTTGGCCAGGGTAGCTTAGGCCTAGCCCACAGCTGTTCCTCACCCTTACATGGCCTTCTTGGAGCTCTGCCTTTCCCAAACGCAACAGTCATTCAGACTTGTATAGTATGGGGCCTGACATCCTAACACTGTAGTTTAGGTTTCCAACTGGCCCTGAGTACTGACAACTGACCTTTCTAGCCTACAGCCTACTCCCTGTGCTCCCCAGAGGAAGGACTGATTTGCTATTTTGTGCTTCCCTCTAGTGGCAGTTTGTGGGAATGGCTGAGGGAAGTCTTGGGGCAGGCAGACGTCGGAGTCAGTGTTGGAAACCATCGTAGACCTGGAGATTTCATCTAAGGGAAATAGGCTCGCCCTCCTGGGTTTTACTACAGTCTGGGCACAGAACAAGGAGATTTATATCCATGTTCCTTTGATCTTCTAGGCTCGGGGAAGGAGAAACCAAAGCTTAGAAGTTTAAAACAAACTTGCCAAGATAACACAGCTATGCGCATTAGTAAAGCGGGATTTCCAGCTGTTTGCTCTATTCCAGGAAGAAGCAAAGACAGCTGTGCACAGGAGGCAGCGGCAGGCAGGGAGTTCCAGACCAACCTGGTCTATACAGCAGCTTCCAGGCTAGCCAGGGCTACACAGGGAGATACTGTCGGATGAGAGACAGACCTAGCCTAGCCTGAGCCCACAAACACGTTTGCCCAGTACGGTGTTGCCAGCAGAAGATACTATCTCCTTAAATTGTAGTCTGAATTGTCAGTGAAAAGGCAACCCATTTCAGTCCAGCGAGATGGCTCAGCACGTAAAGGTGCTTGTTGTCAAGCTTGATGACCGAGTTCCATCCCTGGAAGCCACATGGAGGAAGGAGAGAACCAACTCCTGCAAGGTGTCCTCTGACCTCCACATATGAGCCATGGCATGTGCACCCCCTCCAACTAAATGGAAACAACTCTGAAAATAAAAACTATTAGCTGATTTCACATAAGCACTCGGTTTCTGGCACTTGGGAGACAGAGACATCCAGAAAATCCCTGGTCTGAGGCTGGGTTAGGTTACAAAGCGAAGCTACATCTCAGTGAGAAAAGACAGGGATGCATTCGGGCGGTAGAGCGCCTGCCTGGCTCACACAGGTCCTGGCTTGGGCTCACATGTTGGCTCTGTGATGCCTTGCTGGAGCCAGGCCACTTCTGATTTCACTGGGTGTTCTGTGAGTCCATGGCCCCTAGACTCTCATTCACATGATCCAAGTATGTCTCCGTGGAAAAAAGAATTGTTAAGGGTCTGGAGAGATGGCTCAGGGGTTAGGAGCACTGGCGGCTCTTCCAGAGGACCCGGGTTCAATTCCCAGCACCCACATGGTAGCTCACAACTGTCTGTAACTCCAGTTCCAGGAGATCTGACACATTCACACCAATGTGCATAAAATAAAGTTAAATAAATTTAAAAAAAAAAAAGAATTGTTAAACCCATTTCCAAATGAGGGACCTGAACCTCGGAGAGTCAGTGACTTGCAAAAGATTCCATTAACCCGGCCCCACCCACACTCCATGCACCCTCCTCTGAGTCCATTCCAGCTCCGTGAGGTAACCCCAGGAAAGGTAGCCCACCTTCCCATCTTACTTTGACGCCACCAAAACCGCCTCTTGCCTCTCCATCTGCAAGTTGTTTTGGTTCTGAAGCCCCCAACAGAGGCCAGCAAAGCACAGTGGGAAGAAAGCGCAGCCCAGCAGGAAGAGCAGAGCCATGCCTGTCTGCAGGACAGAAAATACGGCCATGAAAACAATACTCCAGACACGGCTCCCCACCCCCCAACTGCGGTCACTGCAGAGACACAATGGCCCATGAGTCAAGCTCCTCTGTAGTCACTAAATCACCAGGCATACCTGTAGTCTAATTTCTTTTGGACCCTTAGTGTACTTCTTGTTTTATCTTAGACTTTCCATGTAGGTTGGCTTTGAACTCCTGATCATCCTGTCTCAGCTACCTAAGATCTGAGAGTGCAAACCTGTGCCACCACTTTTGGCCTTTATTGTACTTTCACTTTTTTCCGGGGCAACTGGACCTACTACATGTTTGATTTGTGTGTTTGTTCCTTGGAGATAGGGTCTCATGTAGCTCAGGCTAGCCCTGAAATTGCTATGTAGTCCAAGCTGGTCTTGAACTCCTTGTACTTCACATCCACCTCCTTGACGCTGTGGTTAAGGTGTGCATCAACACACCTTACTGCTTTAAGCCCAGTTGAGATTATTTCAGTTTTTCCTATAACCCTGGAGCTGGTGTATACTCCCAGAACTTATCACATTTTAGCTTTATCATGGTAGCACAGAGCAGCAATCCCAGAACTCGTCGGGGGAGCTGAGGAAGAAGAATCACAAGTTGGGGAGCATCATGGGCTACATAGCAAGACCCTGTCCCCAGAAACAAAACAGAGGGCTGGAGAGATGGTTGTGGTTAAGAGCACTGGCTGCTCTTGCAGAGGACCTGGGTTCGATTCCCAGCACCCACATGGTGGCTCCCAACTGTCTATAACTCCAGTTACAAGGGACCTATTCTGGCCTCCTTGGGCACTGCATGTACATGCAAGCAAAACACACCCAAATACATAAAATGATTTTTTTCAGACAGGGTCTCTCTCTATAGCCTGGCTGTCCTGGAACTCACTACATAGACCAGGCTGGCCTCGAAATTACACAGAGATCGGCCTGCCTCTGCCTCCCAGTGCTGGGATTAAAGGCCTACACCACCATGATTGGCTAATAAATCTTTTTTAAAAAAGGGGGGGCACTTGCCTAGCATGTGTGTGGCCCTGGGTTCAATCTTTTGGACACACACACAGGGGGAGGGCAGAGAGGAAGCGGGAAGTGAGGCAGGGAAGGAAAAGAAAAACAAAACAACAACAACAAAAAACTCCACAACCAAATCCCTCTTTCCCTTCACCCTAATGGTACACGCGTTTCTCAGCGTTTCCCAGCTCTAGCCCAGCACCCCCTCTGCAGGTACACACCCAGTTCTGTGTTGTCTCTCTCTCTCTCAGACTGCTCACAGGCCTCACCTCTCTGGGACAAAGGTGGGAGGGCAGGGGAGAGGCTGATGTTTCTCCTCAGCAACAAGCTTGGAAAGAGGAAGGGAGGGGGTGTTCAGATTGTCAAAATACTTGAAATTTTAAAACAACACGAAAAGAAAGAAAATTTGAAAGATTATTAGCCCATAAAAATAAAAAAGGAAGCAGAAACCCTGGAATGCATATCTTTATATATTATTTTTGCGTGAAAAAGCCTCCCCTCCCATCCATTCCAAGGAGGAGAGTAGTCGGGGAGGCCCGGGAGCCATGAAGGGAGTTGTATCCTGCCATCCTGCATCCTTTGAGTGGCTTCTAAGTGACCTTCCCACCACAGAAGGAAGGTGCGAGACTGCCTCACAGAGGCAGTTAGCCAGGCAGGAACACCAGCCTCCCATTGGTGGGCTGGTCACTCTGCGACCCTTCCATTGGCCAGTCTCTAGACACAGTGCCCTCTCATTTGTTTCTGTTCTTGAGGCAAGGGGTGAGGCATTCTGGTGCCTTAGGTAGAACTGACCAATTAGAATTTGTTGATGATTTGATAGACAGTTACATTTCAGGGGCGGAGCAAGAAAGCAAGAGCAGAGACTGGTCCAGGTAAGTCACCGGTTTAGAAAGCCGCAACACATGATAAAGTTGACAGTTTCAGGGTTGGGAGGGTCTGCATCTTAAAATCAGATGCTACAGGTAATCAGAGAAACGTGTAACGTGACGGGGTGGTGTGCTGGGGCACACTTGGGAGTTCCATATACTCACAATACTTTTTTTTTTTTTTTTTTTGAGACATGGTTGCTCGTGTAGCCCAGGTTGGCCTCGAACTCATTGTATAGCTAAGGATAAACTTGAACTTTTTTTTGTTTTGTTTTGTTTTGTTTTGTTTTGTTTTGTTTTTGTTTTTTGAGACAGGATCTTCTGTAGCTTTGGAACCTGTCCTGGAACTCACTCTGTAGACCAGGCTGGCCTAGAACTCACAGAGATCTGCCTGTCTCTGCTTCCGGAGTGCTGGGATTAAAGGCCTGAACCACCACCACCCAGCTGGCCTTGAACTCCTGATCCTCTTGCTTCCACCTCCCCAGTGCTAAAATTATCAAAGGACATTACTATATTTGGCCTTATACAGCGGTGGCATAGAACCCAGGGCTTAACGCATGCCTGGCAAAGCACGTTACGACTGAACTACATCTCCAGAGCCCAAGATCCTGTCTCTCAAAGTAAAAGTAGGATCTGGGAACGTGACTCAGTGGTAGAACCCTTCCTAACATTCGTAAGACTCTATGTTCTCTCTACCAAAGGAGAAAACCAACAAATAAAACACATGCACCTGCTGTAGTTCCAAAACTTGGAGCGCTGAAGCAGCAGATCACAAATTCTAGGCTAGCCTGTGCTACGGAGAAACCCTGCCCCCAAAACCCTCAAGCCAAACCAGACCGACCAGGTTTGGGGGTTAGGTGGAGGTAGTAAGCAACCTGCTGCATGGCTTCATCGTTGTGATGTAACTGTGTAAAACCCACAAGAGCATTTAGCTTGGGGAAAGGTGTGAATAGGAGATCCCAAAGAACCCTCTGAAGTGTGGGAATGCAGTGTGTACATGTGGGTGTATGATTAGACACAGCTAAACATTTTGTTTGTTTGTTTGTTTGTTTCTGATTTTTCAAGACACAGTCTCACTATGTAGCTCTGGCTGGCCTGGAACTCACAGAGATCCACCTGCCTCAGCCTCCCAAGTGCTGGGACTAAAGGTGAGCTCCCCCACAGCCAGTGATTTGTTGGTTTCTATAATATTATTCAGATGTAAAAGACAGAGTCCTGAAGGAACGGAAAGGGGTTTTGTTTGCTGGTTGTTTTTGATGTTTGGGTCCTGGTGATTGAACCCACGACAGGGCCTTCTCAGTGCCCTGGGACAGCTGTTTTCTTCCGGACATGTAGCTTACCCTGAAATGTGGGGCCAGGAGCTGGGATGGTCAGAACTTGAGTTTCACTGGAACCTTCTAGACTCTTCTACAGTTCTTTCTTTCATTGTCTTCCTGTCTTCACTGAACAGCCCACAGGTGCACAGCGGTGCCTGAGATGTGAAAGACAGGGGAACACAAAAGCTCACTACAGTTTCAGTGACTCACAGAAATAGGTTTCATGATGCAGTACTCTACCCATGTGCTCTGCTGCCAAATTACCCCCAACCCAGTTAACTTTCTCACAGTACTGATGTCCCTTCTGTGCAGTGTACTGGGATTTTTTTTCCTACAGTCCCTGCCAAATACAGTTCATGATTTTGCAACCTACCAGTGGATAATGACCCACTTAGGAAAATCTGGGTTTATTGCAATCCTCAACATTTTTTTTTCATAACTACACCCCTAAGGCGCCTTTCATACTTTCCCCTAATCTATGCCTATAAGGAAATTTTTTAAAAAGACTTATTTATTTATTTAATGTACATGGGGGTTTTGCCTGCATGTGTGTCTGTATGAGGGAGTCAGAGCCCCTGCCACTGGAGTTTGAGACAGTTGTGAACTGCCATATGGGTGCTGGGAATTGAACCTGGGTCCTTTAGAAGAGCAGCCAGTGCTCTTAACCGCTGAGCCATCTCTCCAGCCTCAAGGAAAATTTAAAAGCATATGTATACTGTATATCTGTTTATACATGTGTATGTGTGTACTTCAAAAAAGATTAAGTAGGCTTTTTTGTACACTAAGAATCAAGTTTCACCGAGTGTGGTGGTTCATCACTGTAACTTGGGACACTCAGAAGACAGACAGGAGCATTGAAAGGTTGGTACCAGCCTGGGTTACATAGTGAGAACTTGTCGCAGAAACACAAGGGCCGGTGAGATGGCTCGGTGGATAAAATGGCTTTGCCATGAAAGCCTCGTGACCTTATTTGATCCTGAGAACCAATGTAAAATAGAAGAAAAGAAGTAACCCCATAGTGTTGTCCCCTGATGCCACCATGGCATGAGTGTCCACAGTAATAATGAATAAAAGCAAATTTGTTAAAAAAGAACCTACACACAACTTTAATCCCAGCGCTCAGGACCCAAGATGTTTGTTTGCTTACTTGCTTTATTCCTTCCTCTCTTTTTAACCTTTACTGGATGCCAGGCATAATCTAAATTCTTAAATATGGGAGCTGGAGAGATGGCTCAGTAGTTAAGAGCACTGACTGCATTTCCAGAGGACCTGGGTTCAACTCCCAGCACCCACATGGCAGCTAATAACTGTCTCCAACTCAAGATCTGACACCCTCACACAGACATACATGCAGGCAAAATACCAATGCAAATTAAAAAAATTCTTAAATATGTATCTGCTGTCCTCACAATTCCCCCAAAGAGATGCTCCCCCATCCTCTGCACAGAAAAGCTGTGTGATGTGCTCCAGGTTGTGTGTTTGTTACTAGTAAGTAGTTCCTGGCATAGCTGGGATTTGTTGTTTGTTTAGGGGAGGTTGTTCATTTTTGTTTTGTTTTAAGACAATTCCTGCCCGGAACTCATAGAAATCTGCCTATCTCAGCTTCCCAGTGCCGGAATTAAAAGTATGTACTACCACACTTACCACTACGTCTTTGTTGTCTGTTTGTTTTGTTTTGTGTTTTTTTTTTTAAAGATGTATTTGTGTGGGTGCTGGAGAGATGGCTCAGTGGTAAAGAACACTGGCTGCTCTTCCTGAGGAACCGGGTTCAATTCCCAGCACTCACATGGCAGCTCACAACTGTCTGTAACTCCAGTTCTAGGAGATCTGGCATCCTCACACAGACATGCAGGCAAAACACCAATGTGCATAGAATAAAAATAAAAATAAATAAATTATTTTAAAAAAGAAACATTTCTTGGGAGGCAGAGGCAGGCGGATCTCTGTGAGTTCGAGGCCAGCTTGGTCTATAGAATGAGTTCCAGGACAGCCAGAGCTGTTACAAAGAGAAACCCTATCTCAAAAAAAAAGAAAGATTTTGTGTGTGTGTGCGTGCATAGATGCTAGAACAGGGCACCAGATCCCTGGGAACTGCAGTTACAGGGGGTTGTGAGCCACCATGTTGGAGGTGGGAACAGAACCCCCACCATTTTCTTCTTTGAGACAAAGTTGCAACTTTCTGTGATTGGCCTTGAACTTGCTATTTAGTAAATTCCAGATCTCTCTCATCCCAATAGGTCTGCCTTCACAGCTGGAGCTTGAGCCTCAGGATGTGGATTCCAGAGTACAACCTTGTAACCTCCAAAGCGAAAGCTTTAACACTGTTGAAAATGGAGTGACAGAGCCTTAACACTGTTGAAACGGAGTGACAGAGCCGGAGAGATGGCTCAGTGGTTAGCGCACTGGTTGCTCTTCAGAGGTCCTGGTTCCCAGCATCTATACGGTGGCAGCTCACAACTGCCTGTAACTGCAGTTCCAAAGGACCCCATTCCCTCTTCTAGCCTCCACAGGCTCTGGGTACCAGGCAGTACATATACATGTGGGCAAAATACCCATACCATAAAAATGATAATAAACATATTTTAAAAATGGAATGCCAGGCCGGGCAGTGGTGGCACACGCCTTTGATCCCAGCACTTGGGAGGTAGAGGCAGGTGGATTTCTGAATTAAAGGCCAGCCTGGGCTACAGAGAAATTTCCAGAACAGCCAAGACTACACAGAAAATCCCTGTTCCAAAAACAAACAAACAAACAAACAAAAAAGCCGGGCGGTGGTGGTGCACGCCTTTAATCCCAGCACTCGGGAGGCAGAGCCAGGCGGATCTCTGTGAGTTCGAGGCCAGCCTGGTCTACAGAGTGAGTTCCAGGAAAGGTGCAAAGCTACACAGAGAAACCCTGTCTTGAAAAACAAACAAAACAAAAAAAAACAAAACAACAAAAAAAAAATCCATTGTAAGTGACAGGACTTGACTATCCTGGCCAGAGTCCATCGCTGCACTGTCTAATCTGGAAGCTAAAGAAAAGAAAGCTGGCAGTGGTGGTGCACACCTTTAATCCCAGCGTTTGGGAGGCAGAGGCAGGAAGATCTCCAAGTTCGAGGCCAGCCTGGTCTACAGAGTGAGTTTCAGGACAGCTAGGGCTACACAGAGAAACCCTGTCTCGAAAAACAAAACAAAACAAAAAAAGATAAGAGACTGAATCTGGCCGTAAAAGGGTGCTGCTCAGTCGTCGAAGAAAGAGGGTCACTCTAAGATGAATTTTAGGTTCTCTGGCAGCAGCAGGGAGGAACAGTTTCTGTGAACTGAACTGCAAACAGGCGTGCAAAGGTGTATTTATTGATTATTACACAAGTTATTTTGGGGTAAAACAAGGTCCTCCTACCGAAGCCCCTGAGCTGACCTGTATGTTTTGTGGAGGAAGACATCACACCCTGCAACCTTAGTCCTCACTGTGTCCTGCTGGCGGTGCCCGATAAGGCAAGACCTCCAGGTCCTGTGCCCTCATCGTCCTGTGACCAAAGTCATGCAAAGGCTGTAAAACTCCTTCAGAAAAACAACTCTAGATAACAGAAAACAATCCGTTTTCTACAATGATTTCTTTAAGGTCAAAGTACTTCTAGGAAACACCTTCATTCTGATGTTTACCCTAGATACAGTGTAAACAGCTATTTCATTCTAATGTTTACCCTAGATACAATGATTCTACTAATTTTTCCTCTACAAAAGGGGAACTTCTTCCTGGCTACAGCAGAAGTGTGGAAAGGGGCCAGTGTGGTGGCTCACACCTGTAACCCCAGCATTTGGCAGGCTGAGTGAACAAGATCATTGTTGATTCAAAACCATCCCGGGCTACATAACAAGACCCTGTCTCAAAACGAGACAAAAGGAGAGGACGGGAGACGCACAGTGGGTGAAAGCGCTTGCCACTGAAGCTACTGTCTGCTCTGCAGATCCCACACCGAGGTGAAAGAAGAGCACCGACCCCCCAAAGCAGTCCTCTGCCTTCCACACCGTGGCACAGGCACCTGTACTCACGCACACAAATCATACACGTACATGGTAACAATAACGTGGGTTTTTTTGTTTTGTTTTGTTTTGTTTTTAAAGGGCCTAAACAAGCAAAAGTATAGAAAGGGGACTGGGAGAAAAATATTATATTTGAACAGGCATGTGTGTCTTGGAGTGTGTGTCTTTGTGTGTGTGTGTGTGTGTGTGTCTTGGAGTGTATGTGTGTATGTTCTTGCTGAACTGGCATGCCACCTAAAATAACTCAAGATGGGGTACCCTCCACGCACTGCTGCAGTCCACGTGTTCTAGAAGTCTCTGGGAGCAGCCACCAGCCTGGGACTGCAACCAGGAAGGTTTTTAGCCACTGGACATAGCCTGTGAAGAGGCTGTGTGGTCGGTCGGTCCTCAGGTGACTTCTCTAACTGTCCTTCCCTCCCTCAGCCTGGCTCACCAGGGAAGTCTCCCACCCCTGCACGGCTCTCCCACCCTTGCAGACCTGTCAGCAGGTTCCTCTGGGGCTGGGGTGTACCATTTCCTGTTGCTTTGAGCTCCCTTGTCCAACGGCTCCCAGGCTCATTCTCAGGACCCGGGCGGATGGCAGATGGGAGAGTATGCGGGTGTGATGTCCCCGAGGTTGTAAATAAGTAGTCACCGAGCGGCTTGTGGTGTCTGTTTCCTACCTAACACTCTGGCCTGGTGCCAGGGCATTCATTATTTAGTTCTTTTGTTTGTACCTGTCCTGAGTTCATACGGTTCCAAGCAGGTCTGGTCCTCCCTTTCTCCTCACCCCAGAAAAAGCTGAGCTG
The DNA here is from genome assembly GCA_902168325.1 of Peromyscus nudipes. Classification (NCBI taxonomy): domain Eukaryota; kingdom Metazoa; phylum Chordata; class Mammalia; order Rodentia; family Cricetidae; genus Peromyscus; species Peromyscus nudipes. The sequence goes on along the minus strand of CABHPH010134156.1, from coordinate 9,217 downwards.
CACAGGAGGTGAGATGGAGACAGACAACCACAGATCCACTAATCTGTTCTTCCATGGCTTGTCTGCATGATCTTGGCTAAGTTTCAGAACCTTTTTGGGCCTCTGTCATATTGCCTGGGTCTGAATCCTGGTTTTGCCACTCCCTTGCCAGGAATACCTGTGTGACTCAATTCCCCTGAGCCTTGGAATGCTTATGTACAAATGGGGACACTCTCCAAAGGGCTTCTGGGAATGATTCAAAAAGGTAGGCATAAAGTGCAGTTCCTATACGAGATCTCACTGTGGTAGTCATTAATGACTGTCTGATTATTTGTTTTCTATGGGATTTGGGATTAAAGCCAAGAGTCTTGTGCATGTCTTGAAAATATTCTACCATTGAGCTCCCAGCCTGTGAGACAGGGTTTTATATGTAGCCCAGACTATTCTCAAACTAAGGATCCTCCTGTCTTACCTCCCATGTCCCGGGACCAGAGGTATGAGAGCCGGCGGACTTGGCCCAGGGCAGGTCGCAAATGCAGCTTCTTCATTCCCCATGATAAGGTCCTAGACAAAGGCCTTTCATCTTCTTTTTTTGTGTTTGTTTGTTTTGAGACAGGGTTTCTCTGCGTAGCCCTGACTGTCCTGGAACTCACTCTGTAGATCAGGCTGGCCTTGAACTCAGAGGTTCACCTGCCTCTGCCTCCTGAGTGCTAAGAGCAAAAGTGTGTGCCACCACTGTCTGTGGCTTTCATATTAGGGATGCTGAGAAAACTCTCTCTCTCTCTCTTTCTCTCTCTAGTGTGCGCGCGCATGTGTGTGTGTGTGTGTGTGTGTGTGTGATGCACCCACACTATAGCATGTGTGTGTGGAAATCAGAGGAGTCCATTCCTTCCTCCCACCTTTACATGGATTTTGGGGGTTGAATTCAGTTCATCAGACATGTGTACACCTGCTGAGCCATCTTGCCAGTCCAGGAGCCTTTTCTTAATATCTAGAAGACAATGTTGTCTGATAGCCAATGGAGGGGTTGAAATTATTAGATCAAAATGATCCTTCTCAGGGTCATATCTGAGCCTGCCAAAGCTTCTTTCACCTGCTGGTCCCTCTGGATCTCTCAGCCAGCCCATGATGATGGAGAACATGGTATCCTTTTTCTCACATTTCTGGGTCAGTTCAACACTATCCTCACTATCTGACACCCCCAGCTTTGAACTTCAGGTAGAATGAGCATGGCAGCTATTGGCTATGGTAAAAGTCAGCGTCTCCCTACCTCCTACTGATGGTATAATGTGGGTAGAAGTGAGGCCTTGGCAAAGTGAGGCACATATATCATCCTTCCTATTGGCTTGTCTGGTACACTGTCTGCCCTCCTACACTCTGGAGGAGCCAATGGTAGGAACAGAGTTCCATCAGCAGCGAGTCTGGCCACTGCAGAGCATGGGTGTGCCTGGGGCCCGTGCCAAGGCTCACATCTGTCTGTTGGAAGGGGCTGAAGATGGGGGTGGGGGGTAGGGTGGAGCTTGCATCATTAGAGACCTTTTCTACAGTGGAGATGGAAACTGGCCTCATCCTGGTCCTTGAGACTCAGAAAAAAAAGAATCTCAAGGAGGCAATTTGATACTGCTTCAAGTCAACAATGCTGACATCAGGAACTAGCTGAGCACTCATTCTCTGTGCTCAAAGTCATCTCTGAGGAGGCTAGAGGAGCCATAAGGAATGGCTGGGCCCCTGGCAATGTGATTGAAGGCTCAAAGGGGATTCAGGACCCAGAGGCTCTTGCGTGACAAAACTTCTTTCCTGGGGAAACACACACACACACACACACACACACACACAAAATCTACTCACCCCAGATAGGCAGCCTAGGAAAGACCAAAGTACGAATACCACCAAGGTCCAACTTGGTGAACCAATAAGTTTTGTTGGGGTTACTTAACAGGAATATGGGTGAGGGGTTATTTACAGGAGCAGAAATGACTCACAGACAGTTGCATCATCAAAGCCCACCCCGGGTGAGGTGACAGCTCACAAAAACTGAGAACCTGGAGCCCACTGCACAGCCTGCAGGCAGCTCGAAAGGTTGGAGAGTGTCCTTCCCACGTGACTCAGTTGGCCTAAGTCTAAAGGATCTTTACAGCTTGTCTTGTCTGAGTGACTCTCAGCATTTATTGCTTACTCTGGCAGGTAGAGGCCTGGTGAATCTGGTCAGACTCAGGAACTTCCTGAAGCTATTTTGGGCAGTCTTGGAGGAAACTGCACAATAGGGCACAGACTCGGACAATTTCTTTTCTTTTTTCTTTCTTTCTTTTTTTTTTTTTTTTTTTGGTTTTTAGAGACAGAGTTTCTCTGTGTAACAGCCTTAGCTTAGCTGTCCTGGAACTTACTTTGTAGACCAGGTTGGCCTGAGCTCATAGAGATCTGCCTGCCTCTGCCTCCTGAGCCCTGGGATCAAAGTCGAGGGTCACCAACTGACAATTTCTGTAGCTTTCTTGTGGTGTAAAAAAGCCCATGGGAGCCAGGCATAGTAGTGCACACCTTTAATCCCAGCACTCAGGAGGCAGAGGCAGGCGGATCTCTATGAGTTCAAGGCCAACCTGGTCTACATATCCAGGGCAGCCAGAGCTACATAGTGAGACTCTGAAGAAATAAAATAAAATGGAATAAAAAGTAAATGAAAAATAAAAAAAGGAAATCCAGGGGAAGCAGCTGTTGTAAGTATATCAGGGGAGGGAAGAGAAGCAGGTGTGTGGTGGCACTGTATCCCAGGCCTCCACAGGAGTTGTGTCTCTGTGTGTGCACATGCATGTGCACACTTTTGCACCCAGAAGGTTAGGAGTGACTCAGGGAAGCTGAGCACATTGGAAGCCAAGGGAACAGGTGCCAGAAAACACTTCATCAGCAAGTAGAGTCAGATTTGGATCTGAGTGGTTTATAGAGTCAGTGGATATTGTTTTCTGGGTGGTCCCAAGGCCAAGTGCTAGAGCTTGGGCTGTGGAAACGAATCAGAAGAAGCAGCCCAGCACTAGCTGTCTAACCTAGGGGCCAGGAAGACATGGGGACATTCAGTACCCTGGGATGAGGCTGAAGAGGGCAGAACCCAATGCAGCAACTACTGCCTGAAGTGTGCAGCAAGACCCTGAAAGGGCAAAGCCAAGCACCGGCCTGAGGGATGAGGAAGGAGTTCAAGAGAAAGAAAGGGAAGGATGTTCTAGGCAGAGGGAACAGCATCTCAAAGGCCTCAGAGCTGAGACTCTGGGCATGGCTCAGCATCCCTTCAGTACATCTTACATGGGGCACTGAAAGAATTGATCAGGCACAAAACCGTATCTATTTATATATGTATGCCCTGTCCTCCAATAGAATGTCAGCAGGAGGGAAGTAAATTTGCTTTATTCTTGGAGTTGTGGAGGGAAGCCAGAGGGTGCTGAGTAGATGACATGGAGTCTGCTAATGCTGTGTTTTATCTTGCAGTCAGTGGGTGATGGTGGTCCAGCATAGAATTAGAAGAGGACCAGGTGTGAGCATGGCACTCAGGAGGCTGAGGACTGCTGTGAGGCCCAGACCAACCTACACTACATAGTGTGAGTTTCAGGCCAGCCTGGGTTACAGAATGAGACCTTGTCTTAGTAAACAAAACATGAACGAAGGAAAGAAAAAAATGCAAAAAGCTGGGCACAGGGGGCGGGGGGGGAGGGGGGAGACTAAAGCTGGTGAAGTGAAAGGGTTGAAAACATTAGAAATTTCCATAAAATTAACAAGGAGCCTGGCAGGGAAGAAAGGGGATGAGGACCTGGGGATTAGTATCTCCCCTCACTTACAAGCTTTTATCTTGAGACTCGGTTACCATTTAGTCAGAGCATCTGTCCTTTTCATGGGACCAGGGGAGTTAATCCTTCTTTGCCCCTCTCCAGAAAATAAAGTTTAGAAACACAGTATGAATGAGGCAGGCAGTTCTCCCTTTGCAGAAGAAGGAGTGGACCCAGCCTGCCTCCTCCGGCATCCAGCATCTAACGAACTCCCTTCCTGGGCCAGCGGTGGCGAGAATTCGGTATTTCCCTCTAGTTCCGGAGGGAAAGCCAGGATGGTGGCGATGACCTAGGGTAAGTGGTCCAAGAAGGCAGAGCGGGTACAGTGAGGCGGGAATAGAGAGTTTGGGTCTCTGCGGCCGCCGTAGAGGCAGCACTGCGGTCCCCATGGCAACGGCAAGAAGCAGCGCCAAGCTCCTGGGCGGTGCTGGCGCCTTGGCGGTTCGGACCCAAGGCGGCGCGGGATCTGTAAACTGCCCGCGGCCCTGCGGGTGTAGGTGCTGTGGCCGCGTGGCCTGGGGGAGCTGGGACCTGGGGACTGCGGAGGGCGTGGCCAGGCCGGAGGGGAAGGCGCTGGACCCCGAGATCCCCGCCTGTCCAGCGGTCGTCCGTGGGCCTCAGGTTTCCCTCGCAGGAAGAGAGAGGAGATTGGGTACCCCAGCCTAAGGGTACTCGATCTTTGAGCCCAGAATCTTCTCTTTTCTGCAGCTCCCGGACGGACTTGTGTTGCCCTTCCCCATGGACGTGAGTCCAGTGTTATGTGCTGGGGAGGGGACCAATATCCAATAAAAACTCCTCTGGACAGGAGCTGTGAGACAGTGCCCGGGATTCACTTCCCGTGAGGTGGCACGTTTTGGGGATTCCTAGCGAGTTAGTGTACTAACAACGAGACAGCAAGCCATACAGGCAGAGGCCTAGGGGCCGGGAAGAGGATGGAGCCTCGAACTGCTTAGACCTCATTGTGATCGCAGGGTATGGGGCGGGGGAAGGAGTAGCTAGGGCTAGGGTGGGGGAGCTTTGTCCCTGAAATAAGCAGTTGTAGGGAGCCGTGGGTGGAGATACCAGGGCAGCTGGTGTGGAAAGAAACAAGTCGGAAGAGGGACCAGTGATGAGGGCTGAGGGATGGGAAGTTTGTCATACCGGAGTTAGACAACAAAAATCTGTGGAGAGAAGTAGTCTACAAGGAAGGGCAGTATTTCGCAGATAATTCTAAATTGACAGCCGGTACTTGGTAATAAAAACGAGGATGGCAGAGGGACAAGGTGGCGAGTCAGGGTGGTACCCTATTGACCTCTCACCTAGCTCTGTGCCCCTCCTGGCATCCTGTCCAGCTCTTGCCCCACCTCCCTTTTCCCCTTCCTCTGTGTTTGTCCAGGCCTCCTCTGGCCCATGGAATCCAGCCTCAGCTTCCATCAGCAGCCCTTCCCTGCTGCTCCCCATCCCGGCTATCGTCTTCATCGCCGTGGGCGTGTATTTGGTGCTGCTGGGCTTAGTGCTGCTGGCTCGGCACTGCCTGCTGGTGAGGAGCCTGGGGGGGAAGAAAGGGTAGGCCTCGGGACGAGGAACCGGGGGATTAGTATGTCCCCTCACTTGCAAGCGTTTGTCTTGGGACACCTTTACCATTCAGTCAGAGCATCTGTCCTTTTCCTGGGACCAGGGGAATCTTGCTCCTTGACTCCAGTTAATCCTTCCCTTACCCCTCTCCAGAAAGTAAAGCGAGAGTTGTCTGTCCCTCCCTGCTGTCTGGCCCAGATCCTGAGTCTTGTCGTCCCCTAGGCTCAGGGCTGCTGCACAGACTGCAGCTTCCCATGCAGGAAACAAACTGCCTCAGAGACCCAAGACTGTTGCTGGAGCTGCGCAGAAGCCTGTGACTTCCCTCTGCCCAGTCCAGCCCACTACCTGGATGCCTGCTGCCCTCATCCCAGCGAAGTGAGTTCTGTTCTTCACCCACACAGCTCCCTCTCATCTGGGTATGGTCCGGGCCTTCATTTTCTTTGTTCAGCACATTTATTACTGAGCACTAACCCCAGGCCAGGTACTGAGTCATAGGCAGACAGCTAAAAGCAACATAGCAACAGATCAGATTGTTTCTGGTGATGATGAACGGTACTTGAAAGAAAAGAAAATAGGGTGACTGCTGGAGAAAGATGGTTTGTGTGACATGCCAGTACATAATCAGGACTTCTGAACACGGTAGTTAAAAGAAAACAGGGCTGTAAGTAAAGTGCCTGCCTCCTCGTGTGAACCAGGATCTAGCTTTGATCTCAACGAAACCCCTCTGTTCACTGGGTGATGTTGTATTCCAGAGAACAGCACTCTTGTATTCATTGTACCATTTTCACCAGCAACTCTGAGAGCTGAGGACTGATTTAAATCTAACACTACGTAATTTTTAGATTTTTGTTTGCAGCAGGGTCTTCCCTACGAGGCTGGCCTTAAACGCCTGGCCCTCTTGCTTCTGTCCCCCAGTGCTGAGGCTGTCGGTGTGCGACACAACTACCTGGTTTAATTGTAAATTTTTTTCATTTGTATTTATTTCCTTTTGGTTAGTTTAAATTTTTGAGAGGATTCTATGGCCAATGGCCTTTGCAGGAAGGTTGCTTTGGACTCCAGCCCGGACCCTGCCACTGTTTCCATGGGTCTAAGTTACCTTCCCCAGCTTACTCTGGCTTTTCAGTTTGCCTCTAGGAGTCAGTGTGTTGCCCTTGTTTATACACATAAACACATCTCTTGCCCAAGTAGAATCCAGTTTCATCTCAGCCATAACCACCTCAGTCTTAAGAAGAGCCGTGTGCTCTCTTTGGTTCCGGAGACCTCGCTTCCAGCCAGCAAAAATGGCCCTGGACAAGCCTTTCAGACATGTTTGCCTTTTAGAGGTCCTGTTCTCAGCAGGCCTCCACAGGCGCCAAGATGGTGGGACGCTTAACTGTTTCTTTAAATCATTAATTATTAAGCAAGCTGGATTTTTGCTGGCTTGGTGGTTGTTCTGTTTTGATTTTTTGAGACAGGGTCTCACTATGTAGCCCTGGCTGGCCTGGGACTTGCTGTGTAAACTAGGTTGGCCTCAAACTCACAGAGATCCTCCTGCCTCTGCCTCCCTAGTGCTGGGATTACAAGTGGTTTTTGTAATAAAAAAAAAAACCTACATTTTTATTACAAAAAATATTGTCTACAAACTACTCATGTAGAGAGGCAGTGTGGTCGAGCACTTGGCTAGAGTCATAAGAAACAAGGGGAGGCGGGGAGCAGAGATGGGAAGGAGCAGTTGGTGTCTAGATCAAGCCTACACAGTTGTCTTATGTGTGCGTTACCCTCATGCGTGGGTTACTTCTGTGCATTACTGCCTCCCTGGCAAAGGTGGAGCCCACACATAGTGTGCCTCACCAGGACCGTTTCAGCTGGACATCGCACCTTGGCCATGTGTTCATGCCTGAGCATGGAGCCATATACATGTTATTCTGCCCCTCTTGCAGAGGGGTAAGAGGGCTCCGGGATGGTTGTGGCTTCCCCAGTGTGACACAGAAAAGCCTCGGCTAGCAAACTGCTCAGTTTAAGTCGCAATAGGATCCTCAGGGGAGAAGCTGACCCACAGAAGACCATTTTTACATATGTGGGTTTGAAAATGTTCAGTGTGATCGACCACTTTCTTGGACAGGGACTATTTTGGGTTCAGAGATTTAGACAACAGCGTTCCTGTCCTTGGAGTGATGATCTTCCTTAGCAGAAGGGATAACAGACTGAGCCGCAGCAAATTCATAATTTGGATTGACTATACTTGGTACAAATCCCTGGCAGATGTTTTGAGTTTCAAAATAAATTATGAGGGTTGGAGATTTAGTTGAGTTGGGGTAGAGTGTTTGCCTAGAATGCAGGAGGCACTGGGTTGATTCCCAGCACCACATAAACTAGGTAGGTATGGATGCCTTCTTCTGGTCCATAGGCAGCAGGCATGCATCAAAACATCACACACATGAAATAAAAATAAAATCTCAAAAAAAAAAAATCAGAAGTTCAAGGTAAAGCTACATCAGAAGTTCAAGGCCAGTATGGGCAAGCTGCCCTATCTCAAAAAATAAGTATGAGGGCTGGAGAGATGGCCCAGCAGTTAAGATTACTGGCCGCTCTTCCAAAGGACCCGGGTTTGAGTCCCAGCACCCACATTCAGACTCAGAACTGTTTGCACCGCCAGGTCCAAGCGGTCTGACGCCCTCTTCTGTTCTCCACAGTCATACAAGTGGTGCTCAGACATCCATGCAACCAAAACACCCACACATACAAGATAAATTTAAAAGAAATTTAAATCTATGTTGCAAGATAATTGCAGTAAGTAGGGCCAGGCATCGGCATTGTAAACCTTCAGTCCTCGCCTTAGGAAGCAGAGGCAAGTGCCAGTTCAAGGGCGGTCTGGTCTGCATAGCAAGTTCCAGGCCAGCTGTGGCTTCACAGTGAGGGAAAGCAGCTAGCTTTCTTTCAAATAGCCCGCTTCTGGTTCCCCAGACAGACAGGGGGTGGGCTCGCAGGTGGGACAGGGGAAAAGGAGACCTTAGGTTCTAAGAACGCCTATCTTAAGGAGTTACAGGATGATTCATGGTCCTGACACCCTGTCTTCTTCCCTATCTGTCCACATCGAGTGACAAGTCAGGGATCCAACTTCTCAGCAACAATGATGAGCTGAGGTTGCTGTGAGAAGACAGAGTCTCTCACCTGTTGGTCCAGGGCTTCAGAACCTGTGGATCAGATCCTGTCCAGTTTCTGCTGGATACAGGAAGAGATGTAGAGTGACCAAGGCTAGGGCAAGCTTGTCCTGTCCTTGATCTGTCTTTCCTCAAAGTACATTGAAGTCCCTCTGTTCTCCAGGTTCCTTATGGTAACAATGTCAGCCAGAAGGTTACAGGGCTTGTCTGTTTGGCAAGTGCAGACACTGAGGCTCACAAAAGATTGAGTGACTCACTCGCCTGGGGTCAGACAGATGTGCCAGCCAGACCACAAACCCAAGGTTTTCTTCCTCTCTGTAGGAGAGGCCTACTTACTGAACTGCTTTGTTAGGAGGATGGAGTTCCTTCATTTCTTCCCTACCTCGTGTGTACAGTACACACAGCCACTGTGTGAGGCTTTGTGCTGACCCTGGGGGCTCAGCAAAAATAAGCCAGACGGTATCCCTGTGCTCCCAGGACTCAAGTTGTGGTGAAGGGCAGAGATAAATGAGTAGCCAGTTCTAGGAGTAGGAGAAGGGGGTGGCATGCAGCTCGGTGATCAGAAGTAAGTGGGAGCCTCACGTGGCAGCCCTCCAGGGCCTTTCGCCAGTGGGTCTGGGGTGGGATTGTAGTTGGTGGGGGTTTTTTTGTTTTTTTTTTTTTTTTTTTGTTGTTGTTGTTTTTTTGGGACAGGGTTTCTCCGTGTTGCTTTGCGCCTTTCCTGGAACTCACTTGGTA
>CABHPH010134155.1:23601-39997 GCA_902168325.1 Peromyscus nudipes | reverse complement strand
AGTCAGTTTCTCAATTGGGATATGAAGCCAAGTTTTGAAAATTACATTAGTTGAAGATAAGCAATGTAGTTTCAAAATAAAAAGTTTATTAATAAATGAATGAAGAAAGAGACTTCAAAATGTTTGTAAACCATGCTGGCATAATAGACTTCACCTCTATTGAGTAGTTAAGTCATTAGAAAATCCCCATGGGCAGCCAGTCAATCATACAATTGTTCTTTGTGTGGGCTATTTCTTTCCCTTTGTGCTTACTCTCAAGGAATATTGAATGTATGTGTGTTGAGATGAAAATAATGGATGTGTAATTCTTCCCCAAGATAAAGCATGTTTAAATATTATAATTCTAGAAATCAACTAAAAAGGGGTTTATATCCAAAAAATTTAAATACATCTTAAATATACATATAGTTGTCTATGAAATAAAGTGTATTTGATCAGTCAAAGATGAGAATGTGGGACCAACGGTTCAAATCAGACAAATGAGTAGTTAGACATCATGAAGTCAATTGAGAATAGATAACACTAGATGACTGTGTTACCTGTAGATTTACACTCTTCCTCTTTGAATTGTTTATTATTATCTACTTCTTGCTGTGGTTTGAATCAAGAGTATGGCAAATGTGCTGCTGAAGGAATGAACTCACCAAAATTTTATCTCAGTTTTAATGTCAATTTTCAGGTTAACACTGTACTATGTTTACATTCATGAAACTGTTTATATTCAGTATATTATTTTATAGAATATTAATATATCTATATTATTTTATAGAATACATGTTTATATAATTGCCACCACTTTACGGAAAATGATAATCAACTACTAGTTTCAACTGTATTGGAAGGATGGCTAAGTATCCAAAACTATGAGAAATGCTCTTGTTTAGGAACCTTCAAATTAAAAAAAAAAGGAAAAGTCACAAAGATATAATGAAATAATTAGGAGTGGTACCAATTAAACTACATTGAAATCACAGTTAAAAATTGAGTTAATAGGGTCTTAAATAATTAATAAGGGAAAGACTTGATTCCATGCATCTCATTATACTTTTGAGGAGCATTGATGAATCATGGTTTGGAATCACTAAGATGAGTTGAGAATTATTTTCTCTACAAAAAATAATGCAGTTGATAATACTTTGGAAAAGTCACTTACAGTATTTCATTCAGGATGATTTTCTATTTAAAGAAAGTATTTTTTCTTCAGATTTTTAACAAATTACAAACAATGGAAAATTCTATGTGAATGTGATAAATCATAAACTACTAATATTAAAGTGGATAGTTAAAGAGTAGAACCTAAATTTCAATTTGACTGAATTTGCTTTTTGATAGCAATAGTTTTGTGGACCCCCCCCCCCAGGTAGCTTGTTTTTGTCAAGATGAGTTCATTTCATAGTTTAGATTGCTTTTGTTGATGTATCTTGGGATCTTGATCTTTCTTTCTTTCTTTCTTTCTTTCTTTCTTTCTTTCTTTCTTTCTCTCTCTCTCTCTCTCTCTTTCTTTCTTTCTTGCTCTTTCTTTCGTTCTTTCTTTCTTTCTTTTTTTTTTTTACAAATAAAAGGTAAACATGTCACTCATACACAACTTTGTGCACAGTAAGATAAGAGCTAACTTTCCCCATGCTTTTTGATTTGACTTGTGACTACCAAGAAAAAAAATAATAATTTGCCTTAACTGACGAAAAAGATTGCTTTTGTATCATCCAACTTCCAATATTACAGTAATAATCTCTATTATACATTAATCTTGGAGCAAGACTCGGTTCTTCTAGCAAATATCTGAGTGCAGCTTGAGCACTGATGGAATAGAATTTTAGTGGGAATATGATACTGGTTGTTCCTTTTCACCTACACTCTTGTATGCTTCATGACACAGGATCTGGGTTTCAATATGGCTGCCATCACTCACCCGTGTAACCTTGAGCAAACTATTGATACCTCTGTCTCACTTTCTCACATAGAACATGGGAACAATAATAACACATTTTCTTCAGGATTCATTCTCTGATATGATACTGTCCCAAAAGATTCAGTGTAAAGAACCTCTCCACTGCAGGGGTTTAATAAATGTTACGTATTATTTACTTGGCAACTTCTTTTCCACTTCTATAGTATAGGATAGCACTATTTTAATCTAGGCTCATAATATACTTTCTCTGTAGCCAGACTCCTACACTGGGGACCTTTCTGTCTTAGACGGTTCAGTACTGTCCCTCACCTGTAGGTTTGGTCTTCAGACAGACTATTCCATTTTGCCTTCCCATAATGCCCCTTCCTCTTTGTTACCCAATGTGGTGGAACTTACCGTTTGCCTCTTCCTCTTCAGTCCCACCCTAGCTTTTAGAATATATTAAGAATTTCTGCTTATTGGTTTTAGCATCCTTTGTCATTGTGGAAACTTTGTTTTCTGCAGAACAGGGGACATGGGTGGTCAGAAGGAAAGCCATTATCTTGCCTGTGCCCTGAGTTTAGCGTATGTGTATTAAGACTACCTGGGTAAATGAATAATTCAGTGCATCACTATTGCAATCCTCAGATGTTTTTAAAGAGCAGCTAACGGAATGAACTGTCTAAGTTACCTTCTTTTTAACCTATTAGGGGATCTTTATTAAGGGTATTAACCATTATGCATCATCTCTGTGAGCTGTTCATATCTTAATGTTTTGTTAGATTTACAGTCATAGTACCATAATCTCAAACCTCCACAAAAATAAATTGCTGTACTCTACCCCCAGGACTGACAGAATATTTTTCATAATATAGAATGAATATAAAGCCAGAAAAAATGATAATTCTCATGGAGATAGTATCTAAAAGTCATATACATATACTCTAAACTATCCCCTAGTTATTTTATTCAAAGTAAAAGAATTACTGGGCCGGCCTTAAAAATGGGAAGCAAACCAAAACCCAATTTACAAAATTAATGTTGTGGGCCAGACTTGTAATTTCAGTTTTTATGGTCAACATATATAATTTCAAATTAGTATGTTTATGAAATACTTTCAGCTTATACATGCTGAAAGTTGACTGGAGTGGATATTAATAGAGTTTCACTGTTACATTCTAAACATTACCAAACAAAATAATTCTATCTTCTTTTTGCTAATTTCCTTGCTAATTAACTGCTACATTCTCTACAGCATTCTCTCTGATTTCCATTTTTAATGGGGTCCTTAGCACTTCTTAGCACTGAAAACATTGAGCTGCTTTCTCCGGGGAAGGTAGTTATGCAGATTAATAGCAGCTTTAATGGTGTTTCAGGGCTCCTTAAAGCTATTTTCCCAAAGCCTGCAACTTTAGTATTAGTTTATGTGGCTGTTTCTTTGAAGATTAATGGGACATCAGAATTTTGCTAAAATGCATAGATGCAAATATAGATCATGTGATCTCTATTACCCACCTTATTGCTTATTTAGCTCAATTCAGATACTACTCTTGCATACGATTTTCTGTTGTGTCATGCTTTTTCTACTGATATTTTTCAGTTAGATGTTTTTCTATTTAAAAATTGAGTTAATTAGCATGTCAAAGTCTTTAATGTTTATATGTATTTTTATAATTCATAGGATGGTTTATAAAGCCTTCAAGTCTTGGAAAAATTTTAATGAGAATTTTTCATGAGTTCTCTGCCTTTTTGAGGGTGAAATGAAAAGAATAATTCAAGAAATGCAATTACTAGGAACTTCTGAACATCACGTACATAGTAATTTGAAAGGAATTTAGAATCTTATTGAAAAATATTTCCACTAGCACAAATGTTGCATAGGTCATTGGCAGCTTGATTTGAATTGTTTATAGGAATCTTGTATGGTTCTTCTGACAGAGGAGTGTTATTGACAGATACCAGATCATTATAATGATATTCTGATCTCACATATCTGAGTATTAATTATAATATACTGACATGCTATGCCATGAGACCAACACTACTTTTTTCCTCCACTGCTGTTCAGGAAGCATTTCATGGGGTAGGGGGAGCTTTGGTAATTCTGAATGGTGTGATTAGAATTCTTTCTCCTCAGTTTCTCCACCACTTCTGATCATTGAAGGAAACAATTTCTAGGAAACTCAACAAACATTTTGCTTGTGTGCTTACTGTATTAAAAGTTTCTATCATGGGTACTGTCAATATTATTGAGATAGTGCTTCTTCTTCTTCAGAGGATTTTCCAGTCTTAGGAAGTCAGAAGAATATGTAGAGAATGTGATGCCAACGTTCTTTAGCAAAAGCCCTCCAGCAGCACAGTTATAGTGGTTTGTAGAGAAAGAACATAGCACAGAGAACATAGGATCATCTCAGAAATTAGAAAAGACTACTTTATGTGAAAGTGTAGCTCTGGGTGTAAGGAAGAGAGACTTTGCTCTGGTTTGAATTCTACCAGAAAGTAGAGATGCACATGTATTTGAGTATCAGTAAATCCTGAGGAGGCAAGACTAGTTAGAAACAGAAGACACAATTGGCCAAGAAGCAGGAGTCACCCAAGTGAGCCAAGATAGATGGGTCTTTGGTTGTTTTTGTCATTAAACAATGTATAAACAAATATGGTAATATAGTAATTTGATCTTGTTTTTTGTGATCTATCATGATCACAAAGTGATCTTGTCTGATGTTGATGGCCTATGAGACTGTTTATGTTTAATAGGGAACACCAAGACTTAGCCTTAAGTGCTGGGTTAGCTTCTAAATGTAGGAACTTCTTTTAAGTTTCTTGGGATAGATAGATGATGGTTTATGTCATAGGAATAGCACAAACTGTCATGTTATACACATTTGAAAAAATAATTGTTTAATATGTGAATGGAGAGAGCGATATATGAGTGAATGTGTACAGTCTTAATTTGGAGGAAATCAGACTTTCTTTCAAGGTTCAACTTACACGATCTTCTTTCTAGAAGGAATTCTTTTTTAAAAGGATTGGTAATCTGTTTTCCCTATAATTTTGTATTTATTGTTAGTAGAGCAAGAAGTTATAGTAACTGTCATTTAAGAAGGGTTGTCCTTGTCCTTCCCCAAATACATACAACTTAGCTTGTATTGTCATTTATCTTAGAACATCCTCATGAGGTGGGCGTTTCATTGTAACCATTTGTAAATGTGGAGGATAAAGCTAAGTAAACTGTTCAGCAGGATTTTATTAGGACTTAATTTTGATTTCTAGGTCTGATTGAAACAGAAGAGTAGAGAGGTGAGCAGGCCCGTGGCTTACTATAGGACTTGAGGGCAATATGAACATTTTCTTTAGTGTATCTTCAAAGTACTAAGCACATAGGAAACCAATTTAATTCTTACATGTTAGCTCTGTCTGGCAAGTTTTCATATCACTGTTTTTAGGGCTGGAAAATTGAAACTAAAATTAAATACATTCTAGAGTTGTCTTATCTGGTGAGTAGTGGAGGTGGAACAAATTTAGTTGACGAAAAAGAGAAAGGGACTGGAATAAAACTGTCGTTTAAAAACAGGTGAAACTTTAAATGAAATATTCATTTCATACATCAATTTTAGGTACAGCATTTTTTTTCTTTTTAAAAACCATGTTTTTGATTGAGACATAACTTTATCACGCCCTCCTTCTTTGACACATTAACTTTTAAGGCAAAGTACGATATCTCAATGGAAATATCTAGAAGAAATATAGAAACAGAAAGGTCCAGACAGAGGGACTAGTTAGTTCTGTGAAAATGGATCTTGAAGTCATTCACATGGAGAAGTTACAATGCAACAGAAATATAAAAATCATGGAGTGCTATAACCTTTGTAAGTATTATAAGGACCATAGAGCAAAAGCCCAAGAAATCGAAGGGAGAAAAAGACCAAATCGTTAGAAACATCTGTAGTCAGCTGAGGAAGAGTGATGTATACATTTTGGTAAAATGCCCTTTTGGGTTGTACGTTATATGTCCACACTCTTAAGCAACCTCCTGCCTCTCTGGCAACTGCCTCAATCAGGATGAGTTGACTTGCTTTGCTCAATGGGATAGTAGCAAATGTGGCAGGGATTCAGACTTAAGAGTTTGTAAGTTGGCACTTGCTTTCTGTTCTTAGAGTTCTACAGGTATCAACTTACAAACCAATCTGCAGGAGGGTGAAAAACTTTCAAGAGCTCCCTCTGGTCAACCTGCCTTGCTAGCTGACTGAAGACCCATGAGTAAGCCCATTTAAGATGAGTAGAGTCCATCCTAAGTAACTAACCTTTAGTTTAGGAGCTAACTAAATATTTGCTATGAACCAAATGTGATTAATACAGGAAGAAGAGCCACCAAAGTAAACAATGAACTCTCAGAAGTAGATGAAAACCAAAGGCATCTTTCTCAAAGCAAGTTAATAGAATGCAAACAGAAGGTTTTGGGTCAGTTGCTAAAGAAAGGCCAAGTTAACAAGAGAGAAAGAGGTAATGGCCACTGGCTGGTGACAGCATGCACTAAAGATACAGACTTACAAAGGAGCACTGCTTTTTTCTGTCCAGGACTCTGTACGGGTGGCTTAGGCCTGTTGACTCATAGTAAAGGTATTGGTATGAGACTTGGGTCAATCCAGAGAGTCAGCATTAGGAAACACAAAAGGCCCAGTGGAGTCCAGCTGCCTCCACCTCTGAGCAGAGTCTGGAGTGTCTTACAGGACTGTTTGGTTAGCGTTTACAGCCTGTGACCTGTCTCTAGGGTATCAGTTGGGAGCTATTCATTATTGTCTAGTGGACTGAGTATTTGGCAGTTGAGAAAGAATGAGAACAAACTGAGGATGTATTTCCCTTCGATCATATTGGCTGTCCCCAAACACTTTGAAAATGCAGTAGACTGTTCTGATGGTATAACCCTCTTTTAGGGGCCATACTGTGTGAAGAGTGCACTCGGTACTGGATCTTGAAGAGAAGCAGGACATAGATGTTACTTTGAAAGAAATTTGATTGGCACTGGATTAAGGTGATGTCAGGATTGGAGCTTGTTTGGAAACACTGAGTCAGGTTAATAACTTTGAAAATGCCCCAATATGTAGTAATATACCCTGCCTGTACATTGGAAGAATTCCTTTTCTGTGGTATATTAGTTATCACTATGAAATAAAAAGAATGCACTCAGAGCCACTTATTCTAGGAAACTCCTATATATAAGAGCAATACATGAGCCTTTGTGCTTTCTGGAAATCCCTGGGGACTGAGATAGACCCTCCCTGGTTTCTGCTCTGGCATGTAGACATTGCCTCTACAGTTATGATACAGTGGATGCAGTGATGTTTCAGATAAAAGCAATATAAAAGTGACTCAGTAGCTTCTATCCCTGCGTTATACAATAGCTGATAACCAAACAGGCCAAACTGGTTTTGAGGTTGAATCACTGGGCTCTGGGCTCCGTGTTCTGTCATAGCAGAGGGCTGGCTGCCTTAGAGAAGTTATAGTTTATGAAAAGGAGAAGCCAGGTTCTGGTAAAATAATAGGAAGCAAAAGATGTAGGTGCTAATTAGTGGAGGCTAAAGAGTCACACTAAGTTATTTTTCACTTTTGAAAGAAAATTTGGGGGCTTAGAGAAACTCTGATCCTTTTTAAAGCCCCAAAGTCCATTTCCAAAGTTAGGCTGTATTAGACAGTATTCTGGTTTATCAATAACTTATTTTTTTATCTTTTAAGATAAATCTGATAAATATAAAAGCATATGTGTAACTGTTAGGGAAGTTTTGAAATTATGATTGATAAATATTATTCCCAGCTTGTCCAACAGGCAATTTATAACAGTGGGTCCTTGAGGGTTCTCCTCCCAGACTCAGAACAAAACCCGTTTTCCCTAGAAAATGCTGACGGAAACTCAGTTTTTGAAAGGAAATGACCAGGTCAATCCAAATGCCTACTGAGGAAAAAATGATGCATTTTGGTTAATTTGTTCAGTAACACATTACGTGATGATGAAAATAATGACTTGAATAACATGCAGCAACAAGGACAAAGTTTGAAAGCAGAACATTGAGCTAAAACATGTTTCAGAAGATGGGGAAGTGAATAAAGGGCTTGCCACGCAAGCACATGAGTGTGGGGGCCCACTTGTAATTCTGGGGCGAGGAAGGCAGAGAAGGGGATCTCCAGGGCAATATGGCTAGCTCATGAGCTCTGGGTTTGACTGAGAGACCCTGCTTCAGTGAATTGCATGGAGAGTAGGTGAGGAAGATACTTAGTGTTAGCACTGGACTCTTTATACATACTCATGCATGTGCATATGCACTCACACATGTGTGCCCACATACATGCAAACACACACATATGTATATATATGCATATATATATACTTATATATACACACACATGCACTCATATCACACACATATACATGTGAGAACATTTTTCAAGATACTGTATATATGTATTTAAAATGAAAAAAGGGTCTATTTTTAATGTCTCCAAGTAAGTTAAATACTCTATTGTTTAGGTATGTGTATTTTGGAAAGCTACAAATAAAAATAAAGGAGCAATGAGTAGATTTCTGTTTGATTTATTCATTTGAGTATTGTAGATTTAAAAAAAATGATAAGACATTGGAGTCAGGTGCACTTGTTTTGCAAGCCTGTGGTCCTGAGTTCAATCCATAGCACTGAAAAAAAAGATAACAACAACAACAACAAAACTAAAAGTTCCTTAAGCATAACATCAAAGGATGGCACGTCGTCTGATGACCATAAAACTAAACACAGACATTGTAACTGCACGGGCGGCACATGAAACTTCCTTCGTCACGATATTGTTTTACCAAAGTATTCTTTAATGTCACATTCCTAACATGAGTAGGAAAGATCTAAAATGGATGACTTTACAGTTTCTAATGTTGTTATCACACAGTTTGTGATGTCATTACACACTATGACTTCCTCTGTTTGCATCCCGATACCAAGGGTCCTCGTCCTATAGACCATGCCTGCTCTAGGTTCTGAAGGCATGTTAAACTTATTTCTCAGTGACATACCTCGGGATAGTTCACGAGCCTATATATGAAATTATGCATACAATTAGTGTGGTGTGTTTAAGGCGAGAGACTCAAGAAATGGTGTTTTAAAAGTACAAGATATGACATTCTGAAATTAGTGTGGCTAAAGTTGAAAGCTTGTTTCCTTTGAAAACTTGATTTACTTCTTTATATCAGGCACTAGAATTTTATTACATCCCATGGTCTTCTAAGTTGCCAAGAAGCTCAGAGTCCAATTATATGCCTATTAGTCATAACTTTATTTGACCCTAATATGGTTTATTCTCGGTCCCATTTATTTCCTTTTAAAATATGTTTACAATTCCTCATCAATATATGCTGAGGGTTTCTTTTGGGGATGGGGGTCTTTAATGAATAAATGACAATTATCAGTATAAATATAATTTATACTTTAAAACAAAACATAAACCCAAACAAATTTTATATGCTAATCTATATACTAATCAATGTGTACAATTAAAAAATAGGCATTCTCAGTTTATTTGAGAGACTACTACTGAAACAACCTGGGCAGGTTGTTGGACTGTGAGCTGTAACTCCAGCCTCCTCTCCCTATCACCCGGCTTTCCTGGACCTTGAGCTGCTTGGTTCTGCCTCCTCTGCCCCTTTCTTTGTTCCTTTCATTCCCTTTTCAGCATCAGTTGGAAAATCCATTGTCTGCTGGAGAATTTGACACAAACATCTCACCATTCTCTTTGTTTCCAAGTTTGTGCATGTGTGTATTGCACTCTCTTGGCTTGGCTCCTATCAACAGATTCAGGTAGGGAAGTTTAACATGCCCGCTAAGGGATGTCAGCCCTCATTGAAGGCCAGGTCCATTATGTGAGGAACACAAGGCATGAAGAGAACAGGAGGCTGAGACAAGAAGGGTGCACAATGGATTAAAATGCAAGTGAACAGAAGGGCTGATGGAAAGAAGATGTAAGAGTCAAGAGAGGACTCTGCTCAATAGCCGTGTAAGCAAATTAAAGGAAGATAAGTTAACGTTTAAGCTAAACAAATAAAGCTGGAGTGTATGAGGAAGTGGAGAGATTAGAAGAAGGATTGATATGGAGATAAAAGCATTAACTGGTTTGTGGTTGAGAAGACTTGCCTAGGAATCTGTGCCAAGTATGGAACTGAGTCTGACAAATGGTGGCTCTTCAAAGAAGTTGTGGAGGCCGAGGATTTGATGATCGTGTTATTTTAACTGCAATTAAAAATATCCCTGGAGCTTGTATTCATTTTATGTAGCATATACACCAAGGAGATGAGCAAATTTTAACCCATGCTTGGTTACTACAGGCGAAGTGAAGTAAATATAATACTGGCTATAGTCACCTACACAGCTAAGATCACTTCCCCTTTATTCTGCCTCCTTTATACCATTCAATTTGTCTGTTGGTCTGGGTATTGGCGAGCTTTCACAAAGCAGAAAGAGAACCTCCAGCAATGTACAACCCTATTGTGTAGACAGTGATAACAAATGACGTGACGCACTAAAAAGTGCATTGGCTGATACAGTGTGTATACTGGTTAAAGCAAGTTGGTATTGATGTGAGAACTCTTTTGTATTGGCTAATGGAAAATTGACGGTAGAGCCACACTATTACAAACAAAAGACTTCTGTTGGGAATGAAAGTAAGTTAATAGTCTTACTTTGGTATCCAAAGATGCAAGGAATCAGAAAAGGAAGCTACCAATACGTTAGGATGGATCTGATCATCTCTACCCGGGCAGACATGAAATATACACCAGTCAATGACTGAATGCTCAAAGAAATGCCATGCAAACAGTAAGAAAAACATATTTATAAGTAGGATAGGAAATTGCTTTTTGAGAAGTTAAACATGGAGATGGTTTACACATAATGCTGCACAATTCCACCATGCAACATGTCCACTCATTTGTATACAATTAAGTAGAGGGATATTCATTTCATAAAGCTCTTGTACTTACTTAATGGACAAAATACAAATTTCTCCTGTCTCAAAGAAACATTTTCATCTGATTGGACTTACAAACCCACAGAAGCTGATCTTCCTCAGACACGAAGGGACAGTATCTCCTAGGAGATTCTGTGCTCAACAGCCCTGCGAAGATAAAATCCTCCTCAAAGCATGTTATTTTTTCCCATTTCTGACTGCATCACTGCATCCTAGCGGGCCACTGAGCAGGCGCCATGGTTGAGTTTTGAACAGTGGGCATTATGAAAAGAACTCATTTTTTTCAAACCTATGTTTTGTTAGCCATTTGACGTATTTTAGTAAATTTGGGTTGCCATGTTTGTGTGCCACCAGAAAGCAAGGGTAGCATGCATCAGTCACGGATGGTTTAATTTGATCCAGCAGACAGCCAGTGTGTTTATGAAGGCAGCAGGAGTGGGCAGCTCCTGCTTTACAGACTCTAGAACTTTCTGTAGCCTGTCCTGAGAGAGAAGGGTCGAGTTCCTCATTGCTGGTCATCTGTCCCAGAAAGGGGTTTTGTCCAGCCAGGGGAGCAAACGGATCCAGTTTTCCGAAACAAAGCTTATGTTCAAACTTCCTCTAAAAATATCAGACTGGTCCCCATTGTGCGGTTTCTTTCCTATCTGAATGCTTTTCCTGGGATTGAAAAACAAAATTAAATCACATTTAATGGGACTTACAGGTAATGGCAGTAGAGAAAGGCCATTGCTTGTGTAACTGCTCTCTCAAATAATCAGAGTCCTTTGAAAAAATTTTCTCCCTCCAGATGGAGGGAGAAAGTAGATGGTATGAGGACATGAATCTGGGAATTTTAAGAAACCAGGAAGGATTAAGGGAGAGAAAGACAGTGCTCAGGTTTCTATTACAAAGTGGCAAATGTCCATAACCCATGAATGTGTTCTACTATAAATAGAAACCATAGAAACCGATGTTCACCTGCTCACTCCTTATTCACAGGTAGTTGTTACAACACAGAAACTCCGGACAGGTTAGCTCAGTCAACAATGTTGAAAAAAAAAAATCAGTCCAGTAGGGATTAAAGAAAACATTTAACGGTTACTCTATTAAGAGCTAAGTGGGACGAACATTCAGTTCTATGGAGTAGCTCCTGAGTAGTAGGATATTTCTCGTGTCTCTTCCCCTCTGGATTCAGGTACCTGTGACATTTAGTCTAAGTACTTGCTACCAGGCACCAAAAATTTGGTAGTCAAATGTAATAGTGTATTATCCCTTTGGAAAAGAAGCTTCAATCAGTTATTAGAGGGTTCTCAAAGTGTGTTGTAAATGGATGGGTAGGTTGAATTGGAGAAGAATAAGGTTGTTAGTACATTTAGAATGTACATGATTCTGAAGCGTTCTCCGGGCTCAATTGAAGTGTGATATGTGGGTATTGATTTCTTATAAAAAATTCTCGACTGCTCTCGAGTTCACCACTATAATTTAAATTCTGGTGGGAAGGCCACACAGAGGCAGACAAATAAAATCAATATTCCTACCTCTTACAAAACAATTCTTGACTCCATTTCCCCTCCGGCTATTGCTTGTGCTCCAAATAATTGGAGTTCTTTGAAGAAATTGTCTGAACAAGGAATCCTATTTCTTTCTTTTTAGTTTTAACTTAAAAAATTAGGGAGAGAGAAAGAGAGAGGGGGGGAGGGAGAGAGAGAAAGGCCGCAGGGTGCCTCTGTGGAGGTGATAGGACAACTTAGAGAGTCAGTTTTCTCTTTCCTCCACATGGGTTACAGGTATTGAACTCAGACTGTCAGTCTTGGTTAACTGCCTTTACCCACAAAGACATCTCCATGATGCCACCTTTATTTATTTTTTTTATAATGAAAATATAAAACACTTGCAAAATTATAGAAGACAGTGCCTCCAATCCATCACTTAACTTCAAAAACAATCACACATGGAAATCTTTTAAAATATAGTACTTGTATTCATTCTTCAAAAATTGTCTCAGGGTTTTTATCGCTGCTTGAAACACCATGACCAAAGCAACTTGGAAGAGGAAAGGGTTTGTTTAACTTATACAGCCCTAATCACAGTCTGCTTAGGGAAGTCAGGGTAGGAACTCAGGCCCGCCAGGAACCTGGAGGCAGGAGCTGATGAAGAGGCCATGGAGGAGTGCTGCTTATTGGCTTGTTCCTCATGGCTTGCTCATCCTGCTATCTTATACAACCCAGGACCACCAGCTTAGGGGTGGACCACCTACAGTGGGCTGTGCCCTCCCCCATCAATCACCAATTAAGAAAAAGCTTGTACAGACTCGCCTACAGGCCAGTCTTCCAGAGGCATTTTCTCAATTAAGGTTCTTTCTTCTCTGATGGCCATAACTTGTGTCAAGTTGACGCGAAACTAGCCAGCACATTTCATAAATGTATATTGTGTATTTTGATCATATTCACCCCCACTCTCCTCCATCTACCTCTTCCCATCTGCTCCCTATCCCTACCACCTTCGTGGCTTCCTTTTGATTTTTTTTTTTTGTAACCTACTGACTAGACCAATTTGTGCTGTGCATAGATGCATGGTGTGTGGCCATCTACTGGAGCATAGTCAACCTACCAGGGACCACACAACATTAACTCAAACTGACTCTTCCCATTCTAGCAGCCATTGATGGTCAATAGCTTCCTAGCTACGTGTAGGGACGTGTGACTCTTTTTTCCCTCTGTGCTGAAATAGCGACTGGCTTGATCTTGTGCAGTTCTTGTGTGGGCAACCTCAACTGCTGGGGGTTCATTAGTACAGCCGTCCTGTTGTATGTGGGAGACACAACTTTGCCCCAATCCTGCCTGGCTTCTGGTTCTTATCTTTCCACACCTCTCATGTACCCTAAACCTTGAGGAAGAGGGTGTGAAATAGATATCCCATTTATGACTGATCACCTGCTTCTTCATGCCGTGGACTATGGTTAGGACAGAAACTCACAATAGCAGGGAAATCTTGTCTTATCTTTTTACTTCTTCTCACCTCTGTCCCTGAAGTATTTTGAGCCAAATCCTAGATGTATGTAAATATAATTCTACCCATTAATTTTTTGTGCCTCTAAGAGATATGAAAGGCTAATAAGGAAAGAAACATAATTACAATATAGCAAATACTTCTGAAACTTAAAATATTCTTCTACCTTTTATCAACCTCTAATGAGACAGTTCCGCAAGCCTGTTCAGCTCTGTGCATGGCATGTG
The DNA here is from genome assembly GCA_902168325.1 of Peromyscus nudipes. Classification (NCBI taxonomy): domain Eukaryota; kingdom Metazoa; phylum Chordata; class Mammalia; order Rodentia; family Cricetidae; genus Peromyscus; species Peromyscus nudipes. The sequence continues at coordinate 25,894 of CABHPH010134155.1, read as the reverse complement.
GAGGGACATTTGCTAAGTAAGGACTGGTATCACAGAATCATTCTGACTCCCATTTACTTTTCCTATTGCACTTCCAGTCAATCAGTACGTCATCTTGCTTTTTCCTTTATTTGTGTACTTGTAACCTATCTTCTCTCACTATGTATTTTAAGAACTCCTTTGATCTTTCAGTCTGGTTTGGTGTGCTAGTTTTTCACTAATTTTCTTGATTTAGCTCATCCTCTCCAAAAACCTATAGCAAACCTAAGTTGAGCTGTCAGAAAATTAAAAATTCTTTCCCATTCCAAATTCTCCGGCAGCTCCCTATTCAGGTAAACCCCGAATTTCTCTGTGGTGACTTACCAGACCCTGAAAGAGCCTCTGTTTCCACTTAACCTCTTTGAGTTCCATCTCACAGGTCAGGTTTGACTTCTAATTCTTCCACAGAACCAGTGGCCACAGAGACCTAAAAATTCATTTGTACGTCTTGTTTGGAGCCTCATGTTTGATTCCTATTGTTCAGTAAATGATAAGGAAATAGAGATTAAGTGGCTCAAATACAATTTGGCAGTTGGAGACCTTTGTGAATGGTCTTAGAGACAAAGGGACCTTGCTTATCTTAGGCCACTGACATACCATGGCAGGCCCCAAATGATCCCAAATGTTTGATCATAAAAGGCAGTTTCTTTCTTTGTCTTTGTATGCATACAATCATCCTAAAATACTGGGAAACAGTTCAAGTTTTATAGATATTGTGGGGAAACCTCTAAAATTTTTAATTAGCTTGTGCTGAGGGTTCATCAAATGTTTGACATTTCAAACAGATTGTTATTAAAAACTGGCTTCACTTCATGAAAACAGTCTTTTTCACTCATTGATTTTTGAGTCAAAAAGGGGAAAATCTGAGTGTCTAACAGTGGTCTTTACTGTTTCTAACAAGATAAAATTCTAGGCTATCAATAAACAGGCATGTATATTTTATATCAGGCATTTAACAATATTTATATGTTTAAAGGAGGATTTGATTTTCTAGTGAATTCAATGCCATATGCATATTACTAAAATAGGAATTTTGAAAAACAACCCCAGGACTTCCACAGTGCCACCACAAAATCATTGCTTGAAAGATATGTCTCCCTCCCCTAAGAAACTAAAGACAGTCATGAAATAGAAATGGATATGAGTTTGCTGTAATGCCACTTGACATTTTAGTTGTAATTAACAGGACCTCTGGTATTAACCAACATTAATTAGCATTGTAAAGTGTTTAAACACAGAGTGTAATAGCAATGCTCAGTGGATCATGAAGATTTATCAGTTTACCTCATGTTTATTGAAGGTTTTTCTTTGAATGCTGAACCATTGAGTTTATTAACCCTATCACATAGGATGTGACTGTTCTATTATGCTCACTTGGTCTGTAGTTATCATTGCTTCCTTAGGATGTTCTGGTACTGGAGACAGGCTCTATCCTGTGAGTTCAGTCTACACGGTTTACAGAAAGCCCTTCTCGGGGCGAGGGGACGGCTGGAGGGGTGGCACTTAGGGACACAAAGTGCCTTTCCTGTGTTGATGTCACTTATGTTAATATTGTGTGTTTCAAAAATAGGTATAAGTAAAGCTGGGCTGTGGCACATGCCTTTAATCCCACCACTCAGGAGGCAGAGCCAGGCGGATCTCTGTGAGTTTGAGGCCAGCCTGGGCTACCAAGTGAGTTCCAGGAAAGGTGCAAATCTACACAGAGAAACTCTGTCTTGAAAAACCAAAAAAAAAAAAAAGGTATAAGTATTGTTAAAAACTAGAAAATGCCCACTACAGAGAGTTTCAGGAAACACTGAGAAATGTGTCCACTGCAGGAATTCAGAATAGCTGAATACCTGGTATAATTTCCTTTAAAAATTCATTTCATTTCCTAAAATGAATTTAATCCTCGATCTATTGCATCATATTTTAGAGCTAAAGTCACCTAAGATATGACCAAGTTCATAACAGTTTCATCCTAAAAAGAATAGGTTGTATCTACTTCTAGCTGATTTCAAGGTATTTTGATATTGTGGGTGCAGGTTTCAGGACTGAAGGGCCTTCCCTGGACCCTAATCATAATTGGCTTGGATGTATTCAAAACCACTGGTGTGAGTTCTTATTACCCACACTGAAATGGCAGCTGGAAGGAGACAGTATAGTTAGATATAGATAGATAGTATAGATAGTATAGATAGATATAGATAGATAGTATAGTTAGATATAGATAGATAGTATAGTTAGATATAGATAGATGGTATAGTTAGATATAGATAGATAGTATAGTTAGATA
>CABHPH010134155.1:0-23591 GCA_902168325.1 Peromyscus nudipes | reverse complement strand
ATAGATAGATGGTATAGTTAGATATAGATAGATAGTATAGTTAGATAAAGATAGATAGTATAGTTAGATAGATAGTATAGTTAGATATAGATAGATAGTATGGATAGGTAGCTAGCTAGCTAGTATAGTTCTGAGCATGCTTGCTCTGGTTTCTCTGATAGCTAAATTTTTAAAAGTTCAAGTTTAAATTCAAGTTGTCTTCCTTCAGCCACTGCCCCTACACATGATTTTCTGCTTCTCAGAAATTGACTGAGGTGGTTGTAATTTTTTATCCCACATTGTCTTACCGTGACATTTAAAATGGTTCTTAAGCCATCTTCAAGTGTTTTGCATCAAGAATACTACACAGACAGGGACGCTTTCTTGATGTTTGCATGCAGGTGTCCTCCACGTCAGAGCGGCTTGCCGACACAGTCTACATTTTGACTCATCTCATTCTAAGCTGCTACTTTGTCTTCCTTTAGCTTTTATAATTTTCATTATGATCCTGTCAAGTGAATGTACCACAGCTTATTGGAGCTTGTTTCAACAATCAGCATTTAAGCTCTGGGGCATTATTTATTATTTACAATGTTTTGAATAGTGTAACAGTAACTATCTTCCTACATAAAGATTTCCCTCATATTTTGTAGGATTTTGTTAGCATGTATTCCCAGAATCAGAATGAATAAACCAATTGGATACACAGCTCGTTTTCAGTCTCTTCTGCTTTTGCCAAATTTGTTTGTTTGTTTTTTAAACAGTCCAATCAGGGTGGTTTTATGTTCATAAAAATCCTTATCACTAAGCTGGGCAGTGGTGGTGCACGACTTTAATCCCAGAACTTGGGAGGCAGAGGCAGGTGGATCTTTGTGAGTTCAAGGCCAGCCTGGTCTACAGAGTGAGATCCAGGAAAGGCACAAAGCTACACAGAGAAACCCTGTCTGGAAAAACCAAAAAAAAAAAAATCCTTATCACTATTTGGATTTATTATAATATTTTTTCATATTTTTTCTAATAGTAGTAAACCTTTTTTTATATTAATGAATTTGAATACCCCCATGTATTCTTGTGTGTTTATGTATATCTGTGTATACATATGTGTACATGCTCATGTATGTGATGGTGTATGTGCCCATGTGTGTACTTGTGTGTGTGGAGATCAGAGGCAAGCTTAGGTATTGTTTCTTTTATTTGCAATTTATTTTTTAATTTGCCAACTGGTTACATTTTCTATGAACATTTTCATTAAAGAAAAACATAACTTTTCACAGCTGTCATGGAAAATTTAATTGATTATGGCACGAAGTAGTAAGGAATAGATTCCCACTGAGTATCCCTCCACAATTAGTGCCTTTGTGAAAATGTCCCATGTCTGAGTCCCAGATTCATACTGCCTGCTGATAAATGTCTTTTGATGTAGTTTGGAGAAGTTGAGATTTGATATCATTCCAAGTTTAAACTTTTTTCCTCTTTTTTGTAAATACTATAGTACCAGTTTAGAAGCTCCTGAACACAACTAATGATTGATAAGGGAAGGAAGAATTAGCCTCTTCCAAGGATAAAGCTCAGGTATGGTTCTTCAGGGTCTGTGTACCATGGTTTTTGAGACAATCTTCTGTACCTTGCCAATAGGTGAGGGTGGCTGGGCAGTAAGCCCCCACCTCTGCCTCCTTACCTTTGGGATTACCAAGGGATGCTCCATATCAGGCCTTTTTATGTGATCACATGGGATAGAGCTCACATCTTCATGCTTGCCTGGCAAGTACTTCGCTGACTTAGTCATATCTCGAGCTCTGTACGTGCTTTTTATAACTGCAGTTTTTCCTAATTACATTTAGACTTTGACTATTTATAAATTGGGAATTTCCCTCACTCCAGACTCTGCTAAAGAGAATAACAAGTACAGTAAATTGCTAGGATACTGTAACAAGTTAATCTACTATCTTGTATCAGGTCAGGGGACACATCATACTCTGAGATAACTTTATCTTAATTAAATTTGTAATGACTTCATTGCAAATGGGGTCACATTCTGAGGTGGGAGGGGTGTGGGTGGCCATTCCACCCCCACTTTTCCCCAGAGTACTCTTGAGTAGGAGCAGCAGGAAATATTAGATAGAAGGATAGAAGGGAGAGAACAGATAGAAAATACAGGATAGCCTCGGGAGGGTCTAGATCCTAAGCCATCGGTCCCTGGCTGTCTCTGCCCTAGGGTTTTTAAAGGAATGCCAAGGGGTGGAGCAAAAAACCTCCCCGCAGCACAGCCAAGTGCAGACCATCTCAGACACCTGGTACTCAGGCCAGCGATCCAATCATCCTTTTTAAGCAGACCTGCTGGGTAAAGCCACTAGGAAACCTAAATGGGCTCCAGCAGAGGGGCTAGAAATTTAACCTATGAACTTTTTGGGAGGGGCGCACACACTTCAACTCAAAACACACGTTATTTGGACACTGCTCAATGATAGAACTGTGTTCTCTCATTATTCTTTGAAATCACCGTGTGACATATAGTTGGCGATTATTGCCTTCACTCCATATAAGTCTCCACCACATCTAACACATCTTTACTGATGTATTTGAGAGCTTAGAATGCTCCACACTCAACTCTTTAAGGCTTGACTTCCTTGGACCTAAAGCAGATGTTACGGCCAGGATCCACTATTTTGGGGATACACTGTGAGCTCCTCATCATCTCTTCCTTGCTTCATGCTCTTGTTTTGTGTCCCCTCTCATTCATTTTTCTCTGCTGTTAAATCCTTACAGCTTTGAGGGTCAATTGAACATCACCATTCCCTTGTCAGACTGCGTTTTTCCCTTCTGGAAAGTCACTTGTAGAATAATTACTCTGTTCATTATTTTTCTCCTTAAAACTTCTCCTTTATGAATTATTCTGATGGACACAGAAACCAGCTCTCTCTAAAGAACTTGGCTATCTGGAATACAGCTTATCCATATTTCTGATACTTCATCAATAAGAACAAACCCAATGGTCTGGCTATGTAGTTAGGTAGGCATCTACTAATGTGCCTTAGCTACTTTTTGTGTCTCTGTGATTAAATATCTAAGAACCAGGTACAGGAGGAAGGGTTTGTTTGTCTTACAGTTTTAGGGGATACAGTCAGCCTCAAAGGGAAGGCGTAGTTGCGGGAGTGTAATGTGACTGATTACATTGTATTTGCAGTCAGGAAACATGTATCAGCCAGGAGGCAGGGCTGGGCTATAAATTCCCAAGATCTGCCCACAATGACCCACTTCCTCCAGGGATGCTCAAAGCTCTGAGCTTTTTGATCTATGTTGGCCTTCTAATTGTCCTCATTGTATCCTTGCCATGTGTGTAGACTCTTGAAGACACGTAGTTTCTGGGCACTATACGTCAAGTATCGCTCTTGACCTCAGCGACGAATTTCCTCTACTCAGCCTGCCGTCTACCGTCTCCCCGGCTTTAAGATGGGGCATGCATGTTAGCGCTCTGGGACTTTGTCCTTTGACATTTTCTTGAGAGCAAATGTGTGTCACTTCTCCCAAGCCTTACGAATGTAAGTTATTTTTTTTCTTTACGTTTTCTTCCTTGTGGATAGCGGTATCAATTTTGAATAACGATGTGAACACTTTTTCATGTTTTTATTAGCCTCTGGTCATTGGATAAAATAATGGGTTCCATTGTGACATTTTTATGCATGTGTATAACAAACTTTGATCGAATTCACCCCTTCATTTGAGTATTTTGCATACAAAGCACATACATATTTTGGAGTCTGCATAACAGTAATTTGTAATACTATAAACATTAATAGATATATAGTACAAGGAGATTCAATTTTTTTCTTTCTAGCACTTTTAGTTATACTGAAATTTTTTAGTAGAGGAGTTATTTGTAAGTATCCATGTCTTTTTTGTGGTACTGGCTGGTGATGGAGCCTAGGGCTTCGCACATGATAGCAAGCTTCTACCACTGAGCCCAAGAGCTTGTGGGTTTTAAAATTTTAAATCAGTTTATTTTTATTTTTAAAATTTAAAATTGCATTTCATATTTATTTATTTATTTATTTATTTATTTATTTTTCTCTCTCTGTCTTGTGTGTGTGTGTGTATACACGTGTGTGTGTGCACACGTGCTGTGGTGCACATGAAGATCTGAGAGGACAATTTGCAGGAGTGGCTTCTCTCCTACCACCTGGGACCTAAGAATTAAAGTCAGGGCCTCAGGCTTGGAACAGGTGTCTTTACCTGCTGGCCTTTCTAGCTGACCCTTAATCTTTCTCAGAGATGATTATAAATTTAGCTGCAGGTCATAGAAATTATCCCATTTTGCTAATGGCAAACAACTTTCAAAGTTACACTCCATTCCATCCACACTACACAGGGCTGCCTTCTGCTCAGATACAGCAGTCCTTCCCCATTTCTGCTTCTTACCCCACCTCCTCTGTCTTGCTTACAGCCTCCAGCCTTGGGTACCAGCAAGGGCCAGTGTTTACTTATGTAACTCAGTTTCAAGAATATCATATAATATGTTTGAGGTTGTTTTTTTTTCCATCAGATAAAAGTTCCTGGATTGCTAGACATTTCTATCTTCCTTTTAATTGTTTCATAATATTCCATGGCTTGAATGTACATAGGATGAATAACCATTTATCTACTGAACAAGATCTGAGTCGTTGCCAGTCTCTGGTTTTTATGAATGAAGACACTGCAGACATTTTTTTTCCTACAGATTTTGGTGTGAACATAAATTTTAATTTCGCTGGGATAAATGCCCAAGTGTGTAATTGCTAGGCCATATGGTACTGCGCGTTTCATTTTTAATAAAAATCTGCCATACAATTATTACAAATGACTCTGTCATTTAATCCTACCAACAATGTGTAAATGACCCAGTTTCTCCACATCTATATAAGCATTTAATAGTTACTAGTTTTTACATTAGTCATTTATATAGTAATGGTATTGTCTAATTTTAGTTTGTTTCCCTAACTGCTAATTATATTGAACATCTTTTCATGTTTATGCTTCCACATTTTAACTTCTAAGAAATCTCTCTGAATGTTTTTGCCCAACCATTTAGGATGAATTTTCTATACTATTATCTTTGAAGAATTTCTTATAATTCTAGATAGCAATCTTCTATCAGATATGTAATTCGTAAACACATTATCCAATTTTTACCAATCTGTACGTTGTCTCCTTTAACAGAAGTGTTTAGACAACAAAAGTTCTTCACTGTGTTGAGATTTAATTCCTCATTTTTATCTATGATAGTTTTCTGTGAGGGCGGCAAAATCTTGAGATGAACAGCCCACAGTGAACTGTGTTATTTCAGCTTATGTAGCCAGAGATGAAAGAGATGGGTGTCTTTAGCCAGAGACTAGAGTCGATGGGTGCCTGGCTCTGCTGACTTGGCTCTGTGACACAGAATACGAGGTGGGAGTGTACAGTGAGTGAGACCTGTTCACACGGTGTCCAGGAAGTACAGAGAGATGCACCCGTTACCCTTCAAGGGCACCCCTCCAACGACTCATTTCCTCCCAGGTGGCCCAGCTTTTCAAAGGTTCCACCATTCCCCACAGACTGGAGTCTAAGTCTTTAACACAGGGGCCTTTGGGTAATACTCTAGATTTAAATTAGAGAAAATTATTTGCCTAGTCCTGGATTCTGAAGATTTTATTCTAGCTCTTTGATTTGGAATTTTAATAAATGAATTATTTCCTCTATAGTTTTACCCTCCTCCTGTTTCTATATATAGGCCAGAGGTCAATGCTGGGTGCCTTCCTCAAGCACTTCTTCACATTATTTTTTGATAGGATCTCTAACTGAACCCAGAGCTCATCAAGTTGGTGAGGCCAGCTGGCCAATGAGCTCTAGGAATCTACCGCTCTCAACTTCCCCATTGCAGGAATTACAGACATAACTTGACATGCTTAACTTCTTACGTGAATGCTGGGTGTCAAACAGGTCCTTCTTGCTCCATGACAAGCACTTTACAGACTGAGTCATCTCCCCAGCCCACTGCATACTTGTCAATAGGAACCAATATTCTTGGTCCTAGAGTTGAAACCTGTGCCAATGATGGAGGAAAGACTATGAAAAACATAGTCTACACAGTTGGAGTCTTTCCTTTCAAAATATTTTGGATGGTCCTAAGCATTGTAAAGAATGACAGCGTGCCTCTTCTGTAGGTGTGGTCAGTAAAGAAAGGAAGGGCCAGAAAGGCAGGACCACTGTTCTCTGAGCATTGTATGGTCATTGGTGGGTTACTGGAATGAAGGGCCTTCAATAGAAATGTCAAGATGAGATTAAGATGCTCTGTATTTCCCTATTGAATTCGACTTTCATCCTTGCCATAGTTGTGTAAGAAGTATACACTGGGAATACAGTGATTGTCTCACCTGGACAAGGCTCTGCATTCAATTGGCAGCACAGAAATGAAAAATAAACATAGAATTATTACCTGTATTTTTACAGGTCAGGAAACTAGGGTCAGAGGTCATGTAACATCACAAACATGCTAGTCCAACAGCGAGTCAAGTAGCTAAGTTTGGTTAAAGCATGAACAGAACAGCAGCTCATTCCTTCTTACTCTGTTTAGGAACTAGCTTGGTCGGGTTGGCCTTACTATCATGATCATTACAACGTACACAGATTAGTGGTAAGAAAAACATTATTGAGAAATAGAGTACAATAAAGAAGGAAATAACCATGCCCAGTGATCACCGGGGTCTTGGACTAGGATGGGTCATTTGAAAGGTCAAATGTACAAGCATGAATTTACAAGCTTGATCATTTCCGGAGAGAACTTGGTTGTGTGGAAAGTATGCTTATGGATCAGACATAATCCATGATGACTTCAGCTTCTGGCAGGAGTTTTAGTGAAACGCTGCAGCTGATTACAGCAGAGGTACCCACACAGATTTTCAAGGTGAGGTTTCATTCAATTTTCTAATAAAAGTGAGAGAATACATTTTTGTTTAGTTCCTGGTCTTAGTATGTGTGTTCCCACTCCCTGGCCGGTTAGAAACATATTTTACTGCAGCTGTCATAGATGAGCTGCTGGCCTGACCCCAGGCCTGAGCTCCAGCTAGACTTCCAGCACTGTGAAAGTTTCTGTAGCTTCTGAAAGGAAGCAGCAGCAGCAGCAGCAGCAGCAGCAGCAGCAGCAGCAGCAGCAGCAGCAGCAGCAGCAGCTGCGATGAGATCATTGTCACAGGTTTTTAGGCCTCGCTGGTTCCAATTCCTTCCTTTCCTCGAGTCTAGAATTCTTGCAATTCTTTGGTTTAATGTCCTCCTTCCAGAAGCCTTTTTGTTTTATTTTAAAGGTAACTGTTCTAATGGGAAGTAGATATTATCTCCAAGCAACTCACATTTCCATATCTAGTCCTTTGATGAGAATAAAATCTTAATTCAGCAGAAGGCAGAACAGTTAAGGGTCTGATGGTATGTGTGGTGGTGTGGGTGAGACTGTGATTCTCAGTATGTGATGGTGTGTGTGTGTGTGTGTGTGTGTGTGTGTGTACTAGCCTGTTTTTTTTTTGCCAACTTGACACAAGCTATAGCTAGAGTTATTTAGGAAGAGGGAACTTCAGTTGAGAAAAATATTCCCACAAGATTGGCTTGTGGGGCATTTTCTTGATGAGCAAGGCTGACCAAGCCATGATGAGCAAGCCAGTAAACAGTGCTCCTCCATAGCTTCTGCTTCAGTTCCTGCTTCCAGGTTCCTGCCCCAAAGTCCTCTGATGGACTGGGATGTGGAAGTGAAAGCAAGATCACCCTTTTCTTTCCCAAGTTGCTTTTGGCCACAATGTTTCACCACAGCAATAGAAACCTAAAGTAAGACAATGTATGTGTGGTGTTTTTCTGGTGGTATGTGTGTATAGGTTTCAGATGCTCATGGGTGCAAAGACACAACTATAGGAAGAAGCTTCCTGAAGTCATACTCTGATTGGATACACTTACAAAGTCAGTGTTGTTATTTTTAAGTCTAAATTAAGGAAGCATAAGGCTAACAAGAAATCTACCACAGCAGAGTATTATTGCTTTAAAATTTTTATTAGTATATATTGAATGCACAAAAATAATGGGTTTCAATGTGACATTTTTGCTATGATTATAACATATAAAGTACAGCATACTTTAAACATATTCCCCCATGATCTTCTGTTCAAATGAACAAAGGACAGAAGAGATATACTTGTCATTACAGACTTTGATGGAGGCAAAAATTTATATTTCAAGTCCAGGCTATTTCATTGTCCAATTTTAAAAAAGCACAATAATTTTCAAGAGAATGTGACTAAACCTACAGTTGCCACAACAACATTCTATGTTCAACCAGAGAGCAGTTGCGTATAAAAAAAATGACGCCTCACAAATTAGTTTTTCTAAAGAAAATTTAAAAAAGATTGAATTTTTGGGTCTGGAGAGATGACTGAGCAGTTAAGAGCACTGACTGCTCTTCCAAAGGACCTGGGTTCAATTTCCAACACCCACGTGGCAGCTTACATCTGTCTCTAACTCCAGATCCAGGGGATCCAACACTCTAACATAGACGTAAATGCAGGCAAAACACCAATTCACATAAAATAAAAATAAATAGATCATTAAAAAAGTTAACTTTCATTTTATGTGTTTGTGTGAGGGTGTCCATGTATGTATGTGCAGCACATGAAGGTCAGAAGAGGTCAGCATATCCCCTTAAAGTTAAAAGCAGTTGTGAGCCACCAGATGTTGGTGCTGGGAACAGAACCCAAGTTGAGCACTCTTAACTACTGAGACATCTGTCCACCCTCCTAACTTTTATAAAGCACAGTCTACTACAGTGAAGGACACAGGTCTTAGCTTGCTTTTCAGTGAAGTTTGGTAGATGTGTATACTGTGCACACAGTTAACATGTAGAACTTTCCCATGACCTTAGGATCTCTCTATGCTTCTCCTTCTACCCCTCTGCTTGCTTCTAAGATTGCATCACTCCCTAACTCTGGCTTTTCATCTCTCCAACTTCTAGCCTCTATTTTCCCCTATGACCATTCTTCATTATTATCTTAGTTTTTCCTTTACATTTAACTTTGTTTTTTTCTTCTTTAATTCATTCAAAGGGATACATCTGTTACGGCTTTTAAAAAGTAACAGAGATGTTTGCATTAGGACAGTCTTAGGCCATTTTTGCTGCACAAATTTCGCAACCTTCTTATCATTGTTTTCACAAAAAGCAACGTGACCATCAATATAAACTGAATTTTGACTGATTTCATACAAAGCAGTGGAGGTGGCAAGGGGTACAGAGAGACCACAAGGCAGAAAACCCTTATTCCTTTCTTGCCAAACTAGATCACGAAAACTAGCGCTTTGAGTAGGAGCTGGAGGCACAGTTGTGCGTCTTGGCCTGTTGCCCTGCGCGGGCCTTTTCTCACAGCTCCTGCCTTTGCAGTTGTGTGTGAGGTTTTGGCCACACCATTGGCATATTGATCACACATGTCAGTTACGAAGCATTTCCTCATGACACATTCTTCTGGAAGTGTGCTTCTCCAATGACAAAATGATGAGTAGCTCAGTTCAGTAGCTTCTTTTGTCCTTTTCTTAAGGAATGTTTTCCCAATACTAGTGTGGATGTGTAAGTGAGCTTTTCCCAGTACTAGAGTGGATGTGTAAGTGAGCACAGTGCTGTCATGACTGCTCTAGCTCACAGTAAACCTCAGTGAATATTTATGTATGAAATATGTGTTCTGTGGAGTCTGTGCATGACTTGCAGGGGTTTGCAGCTGTCTCAGGGTGGTGAGGTGGTGAGGTAGTTCTAGTTTTCTCCAGTCTGTCCTGGGCCTGTAGCTGCTCAGACCCAAATAAACACACAGAGACCTATATTGCTTACAAACTGTATGGCCATGGCAGGCTTCTTGTTATCTAGTTCCTACATCCCAAATCAACCTATTTCTATAAATCTATACCTTGCCATGTGGCTTGTGGCTTACCAGTATCCTTACATCTTTTCATGGCAGCAGCGACTCACAGCATCTCCTGACTCAGCCTTCCACTTCCCAGAATTCTCCTCTCTCTTTGTCCTGCCTATACTTCCTGCCTGGATACTGGCCATTCAGCATTTTATTTATTAACCAATCAGAGCAACACATTCACAGCATACAGATATCCACAGCAGTGAGGAAAAAGATGGACATATAGCTAGAAACTAGGATAGAGTGGTCTGGCTTCTCTGATGGGGAAGCCACAGTACTCTGGAAGCTCAGTGTGGTTCTTTTTATATAGAGTTGAGCAAGGAGGTATGGCTATTGGATACAGTTAATCAAGGAGGTGGGTTATTACAGATAGATAAGCAAGGGGACAGGTTTACAGTGTGCAGCTGGATCAAGGAGACAATTTAGCTAATCTGGGTGGATGCAGTCTTTGTGGGGGAGCACTCTTCTTCAGGCTGTCAATGAGGAGGGGCAGTAAAGAAAGCTACAGTGGATATTTCCTGCCCACACTGTCAACATCCACACTTTGAGCAGAGCAAGGCTTTGCCATGCCTCTAAGCCTCACCCTGGGGCAAAGCTTTGCCGTTCTTCCATGGGTCTGAGGCTCTAAGGATCCTTGACACGGGCCAGCTCATTTCAACAATACATGTTCACTCAGGGCTTTCTCCACACTCTACAATTTTCTTAGGGGGATTTTTCATGTTTACAAAACTTGTAAGACATTTATGAGAAGTAAGATTAGAAAGATATCATTGTTGAATCTGGGTGCTGGGGAAAAGCCTATTTAAAACAGAATTATTTATTCTCCTTTATGTGTCTATGTGCGTGTCTGTCTGAGTGAATGCCTCATTTATGTGCAAGTGCCCCCATGTTAGTGTCTTGTGAATGAGTGCCATGTGTGTGCAAGTACCCCAATGTTAGTGTCTGTGTGAGTGGATGCCACATGTGTCCACGTGCCCCTAGAGACCAAATGTGGGTATTGGATCCCTTGGAACTGGAAATTACAGGCAGTTGTGAGCTATCTGATGTGGGCACTGGGAAATGAACCCTGGTCCAACTGCTGAGTCATGTCTCCAGCCCCAAACATGTATATATTACTTTTAACTTTAAAATATATTCCAAGATTCTTGTAATACAAATCTTATAAATGTTTGTGGTAAGCACATACATGGAAACTCAGGAAGCTGGGGAAACCACGTCTTATCAGATTTTTTTTTTTGTCTATCAAAGTATTTCTCTACAGCAAAAGATCTTATGGGTCTACAGCATTGACAATATGGCAGGGACATTCTTTTTATGAAAAATAATAGAAAGTTGTATATTGAAAATTTGATAAGAAGGTTGTGTTATTTTTGTATTACCAAGACGAAAATGCCCCACTGAGGTAAGTGGGAAAGGTTCATTCAGGCTCCTGGTTTCAGAGAGATTTCAGGTCATCAGATGACTGTGATATTGCTGTGGTGTGAGCACCTCTGTGGCAGTGGGAGAATGTAGCAGTGGATTGGTGACATGGCGATGTCTAGAGTTAGGAGCTGGTACTGCTGTGAAAGTCCTGTACTTAGTGAGCAGGCCCCTGGCAGTGGACAGCACTTCTGAAGACTCCATGGCCTCCAACACAGAAGCACAAGAGGGGTATCCAACATTCAAAACATGAGTGTGGGTGGGGGCATTTCAAACCATATCAGAAGAGAATAATTTAAGCAGACTCATGGAAGAAATCATTCCATATCATCTAGAGAAGATGACTAGTAACATCTCTTACAATAATTAGAAAGTTTTGGTTAACTTCACTCTACACAGTTTTCCGTAGTCTTTAACTTAATTCTCTTTGACTCTTCACATGACAATGGTTTTGCAATACTCTTTTTTAAAAAATTTAACATTTATTTATTTTGTGTGTGTGCTTGTGTATGCATGTGAGTGCACCATGCCATGGCACATGTGTCGAGGTCACAGGACAACTTGTAGGAATGAGACTTTTTTTTTTTCTTCCACCATGGAGGTCCTGGGGAATTGAACTCTGGTGGCAAGCCCCACTGAGACATCTCACTAGCCCGACAATATCATTTTTTTTAATCAAGAGAATTGAAGACTGGTTTGCTTTTACCTTAGAAATGTTTGATTAATATTTTTATTGCTGTTAGGACTTTAAAAAGCTTGAGTTGTTGGCACTGATTCTATGCAGCATAATTTATAACTTTCAGGTTGCTCAAATGTTTATTCAATGACATTTCGCTTTCTACTTTTACATTTAGATTCTTATGCACCCAAACCAACATCTAAACAACAGATAGAAGTTAGTGTTTAGCATCATAAAATCCTACTGTGCTGTTCCCCAGAAACATGTTTAGAACCCAAGAGGTTGCTCTTCATAGCTCAAAACTGTTTATTATTTCAGATCTACCCTGGGAAACTTGAGGACTAACCCACATTTCTCAGTCCCCAGTCGGCACAGTTTCAGTAGGTCACATGGAACGCTTTGTGCGTGTGCCAACATGGCCTCTGCTTACTATTTGCATGATAAACAATTAGGTTCCTTTTCACTCACTCCCCTTTTCCGAAACATCTGAGATTGAGGCCCCTGCTCTGACTGCCCTGTACACATCATGAGAATGAGGCCGCCGTGTATGTAGATGATGGCACTGTGAAGTCTAAAGTAGAATTGAAGTGGAACTCTTCTTGTGCCTGTTGTAGTCACCGTGCTTGTGTGACTGTGACCACATGACTGAGGAGGGATAACTCATGACTGGCAGGTCTGATTTGCTGTTTTGTTCTGTATGAATACTTCAATGCTTCTCTCTGTGTTCAGCTTCTCCTATCTTAAATTATTTAGTCAACTTTAAGTTTTGATTGCAAGATTCATACCTCCCAAACAACCATTTGCTCATCATTCATATATTCATTTTAGAGTATTGAGAATTATTTAATGCCTGGTGTCGTCCTGGGCCTGGGGATTAGAGTGATAGGCTAAAGCCATAGCTGATTAGAGCTTGCAAATGTAGTAGGGGAGAGTAGGACTTAATCAAACATATCCAAAACTGAGGTAAACCAAGGAAAAGCATATGAAAGGAAGACAAGGCTCACCGTGCTCAGGTGTGCTTGATCTGAAGGGGATGGCTTCCTATCTACACATCCTAGCCCTGTAGAGAGTAGATGTCAGTGGGAAGAAAATGCTCTTTTATAATTAATCTGCCATCAACAACCTTGCAGAAATCTCTTCCCCTGGACTGTTTGATTCCCACTTCCAAAGCTCTCGAATCTTCGGCTTTTGCATGCCCATGTTACAACATCAGGTGACTCGAAACTGCAAGATACAGACATCTGTTCCATGGGTCATGAAGAACAGTTGGTCAAAGCCTACTATGTAGGCTGCTGAGGGCCCCACCTCTTGCCCTTCGGTCTTAGATAGAGAGGTTAGCATGGCATTTTAGTACCCAGAGAATTTGTTCTACCAATGACCAAAATTGTGGAATCAAATCTCACTTTATTGTGGTTTGCTAACTAATAGCAGATGAAAAGAGACACTTTCCATTTCCTGAAATTATTCCCTTGGCCCTCCTTTCCATAAGCAAGGCTGTGCTTTTCAGAATACAGTCCCTGGGTGACCTGGATTAGAATTCCCCACTGCTCTTGGGACCTGGAGCGTACCCTGAGTGTCACCTTAGACCAGTTGGCAATGTTTGCCTTCTACACATTCTTCCTGAGATGAAGTTCAGAAACTGGAGTTTGAGAACTGAGACCTGGAGGAAGTTAGCCCCCGACAGTTAGCCCTGACTGAGGGGCACCCGGGACTGGAGAGGGTTACTTTTCAGAGTGCTTTTCCCATGGCAGCTCCGAGGAGTGGGGCATATCACTTTTGTCAGGCTGTCTTTTCAATGAATTCTATGTAAAAAATAATCAGGAGACTAATTTCAGAAAAAAAAAAAAACAGAAAACAAAAAACCAAAACACCAACCTAGCAGTGTTTGGGAGCTGCCCTCTGTGTCCTGACAAACAGCTTGTGGACACCGGAAACAGAGGGTGCACTTTCTGGCACTGGCTCTCTCTGTGGCCTGACAGGGACAAGTGAGTTTGTGGACCTGCTCAGTGTTTGGTTTTTTTACTGTCCCGTGAGCTGCACTTTCATGGGAAATAAACAACCTCGAGTTACTGAAGGTAGGGTTAGAACGGGTAGTTATTGATTAAAAGGTGTTTAGTGAGTATCTGGATGCACAGGACCAAATTCTTTTTTAAAAAGAGAGAATGGTTAAACCTCTTCTGCTCTTTAATGTACTCTGTGTCTGCCTTCTTGGCTGTCTGGGACACATAATTTAATGTACTCTTAAAGAGCACTGAAAAAATACATATCTGTGCATTTATGCTGGGACACACACATACACGCACACACACACACACACACACCATGCACCACATAAACACATATACACATACATACACCATACATACAAACATGAAAACATACACACACATACACATACCACACATCTATACATACACATATATATGCCACACATATATACACACAACATATACATGCACACATGTACACACATCACACATACACACCTGCATACACATGAACATATACGTGCTTATACATACACACACACCACACATAAACATGTATATATCCAGTGCACATGTACACATAAACACATGCATGCACACACATACACACACTACACATAAAGAAATACACACATATATACAGACACCACACAGACAGAGACACACATACACACATATAAACACATACAAGCACACTCGTACACACACACCACACATATACATGCATATATATGCCACACATATACATACATAAACACATACATGAACACACATATAGACACTACACATACACACATACACATATGCCACAAATATAGACACACATATACACATACCACATACATGTATACACACCCCACACACATATACTCACATACATAATTTAAATATTTTGACTTTCATATGTTTAAGGTAGATGTATGAAAAAAAATCCGACTTCAAATGCTCCACTATAATTCAATATACTTTTGACATCCTGTGTACAGTTAGTTTTCATAAATAATTCCTCTCCCTTTTAAACAGCTTCCTCCTTCCCCTGGTTAAAGAATCACAGAGCCCAAGGAACTCCTCCGAGAAGTCCACGGCTTCTGTTGTCTTGTGATTCTACACACATCAGTGGTAGAAACATGTGAGGGAATGGCCGTGGTTTATTTCTCAATCAGAGACAAATACTGACAAAGGTCCAAACTTAGGCTGAGGCATCTGGATCCTGGCTTCAGCCCTAGAGTCTGCGTTTACTTGTGATTCTCTGTCATCAGGGGCGCGTGAGAAGACCCTCCGAATTCCCTGTATTAAAACCTCATCTCCTTTCTTGGTTGTTTTTTCTCTCTCTCGTACACACGCGCTGTGCGGTTCATCAGGGCTTTTGCTCGGTCTCTCTGGCTTCTCTCAGTCAGTCACCTACGTCACCTCACGCTTCCCCTTCATTTATCCCACAAACGTTTTTAAAACCCCAATTGAATGGCAGGTGGTCACTGAATAGAAAATAGAATATTCTACCCTGTATTATTCCAGGGGGTCTTAACGGGCCTTTTTTTCCAGCGTATTCCCATCTCGCCCTGCACACTGACTGTGAATTTCTCTGACTATGCCTCATTATAATGACATGCCCCATCTTCGACTTATTACTTAAGTCAAAACTTAAATTGTTATCTCTTCCTTGATGCTGTCAGAGTCTCAAAGAAATGGTTAACAGGCCCTTTGCGTTTTCATCTTTTCCCAATATAGTTAGTGTGAAATTGATGTTAACAAATCCCTGCGTATCAGATACACAGACAATGATAAAATTACTAGTTATGTAGGTAACAAGGTATATCAGGTTAGAAAACGGTTACAGCGTCTTCAAGTTGTTTACAGTGTTTCGTTTGGGATCAGAAATTTCATGTCGTCATTTGGCTTTGACATGGTAGGCACCATTGCAGACTTCAGAACCTCAGGTGTGTCTGCACTCACGGTGGGTGTGTGCTTGCTAACTGGCTCGTCCAACTCAACACTTAGACCAGTGTAATTAATGGTAATTCCCAAAGAAGAGACTATTTTTGTATATCATTTCAGCATACTCAATGCTTTAACTAAAATTGAATGATAACATTCACACCACTGGGAATTCTTTAAAATTAAATAAATTAAAACATTCTTTTGAGAGCCAGGGGAAGTGGCCCAGTGGTTGAAGCGAAACTTGCTGTGTAAGAGTGAGGATCAGAGTTTGGATTTCCACCACCCACATAACATGTTAGGTGGCTTGTCTGTAATTACAGAATTCTGAAGTCAAGTGCACATCTATAACGATACCACCAATCATCAATCCCAAAATAAAAATGTGAATTTTGATGCATCTGCTTAGTTTTTGTATATGTGTGGTCCCATTTACCCCAGAAACTAGAAGAATAGATAAAAGCCTTAATCGTTAGTTTCTTCCTCATGTTTCATGAAAGGCAAAGGCAACTGACGTTATGATGTTCCAGCAATGTGTGATTTCACAAAGTATTTCAAATGTTTATTCTCATTGTCTCTGTTAGACTTTTCAGAGCAGTGTATTTCTTCATGGATGTGTGGAATATTACTTTCTGAAACCACTTAGTTTCCTAGTTCCCCTCCAAAATGTGTATCTGAGCGTTGTTGTATTCCCTGTACTTTCTCCCCGGATGAATGTGTGAGGAGTCATGTGCTCTTGTAACCACTGAGGGAAGTGGGCTCAGGTTATAACCAGGTTCTTTAACGAGCACTCACCTCCTCCAATGAGGAAACACAGTTCAGTTCCTCCAAAATTCCCCCGTGGTGGTGACTGTCAGGGTGTGCAACAGCAACAAAAAAATGCTTTATTAAGTGATCCAAGAATGAACTTCCTACTTTCTAATGTGACTACAAGGGCTACCTCAGATATTGACCCTGAGTGATGTCATCTGATCGACATTCTTACGTGTGTGCAGCCAATAGGCTCCTTTCACAGGATGGAGAAGTCAGCCTCATTTTCTATCTTTGTGTTCCTGTACAAAAGCCCTATTTTTTCTGTTTAAGAAAAAGGAGTTCAAGTAGGAATCTATGGTCTAAGGCTAATTAACAAAAGACCTGCACTGCCACTGGATGCTAGCACGTAGGCACTTTATACTGCAGGGTATTTGACAAGCACAGAAGATTACATGAAAACACATTATCTAAAGTTCAATGTTCAGAATCAACATGACTATAAATCCCATGTCAAAGTTCAATGCATCGATAGTTTTTTTTATCAAGTATTTAGTTAACAGCTCCAAAGGACATATGGCCAGTATTTGCCACCAGAGGTCTTTGAGGGTATTATATGTGGTCATTGGCCTAGATAGGTCTTTAGCGACAAGTGACTTACCTAAAATAAACAAGTAAATTAAAAATTGGCGCCCTAATGGGACTGACCTGGGACCTCTGCTTATATCTGACAGTTGTATAGCTTGGTCTTCTTTTGAGAGTCCTGACTGTGGGAGCAGCGGCCGTCTCTGACTCTTTTGCTGGCTTTTGGGACCCTATTCCTCATACTGGGTCACCTTGCTCAGCTTTAATACAAGGGGAGGTGCTTAGTCTGGCTGCCACTTGATATGCCGTGTTTTGTGGATATCCGTGGGAGACCTGCTCTCTTCTGAACAGAAACAGAGAAGGAGTGGATTGGTGGGGGCAGAAGGGAGGTGGGGGGAACTGGGAGGCTAGGAGGGAGGGGAAACTGTGGTGGGGATGTAAAATAAATAAATAAAAATTTAAAAATCGGTGCACGCATGTGCCATGCTTTGTGTCAAACCTGAAGCCCGGTTGCTGAATACTGTAGGTATTTTGGGGAAGTAAGTTTGAGTGTGAATTTGGGTACAGCAGACATAGGTGAGACAAGTTGGATGATGGCTGATAGCCATGTGCTCCAAGGCCTGAAATTCCGTGTCAGGAGGCTGCTTTATTTCATAAACATTCTGAACAAAACAGCCAGCTGAATCAAAAACAAAACCACCAACTTACCAACCAACAACTACAGTAAACAACCTGGTCCATGTGGTGAGAGGTTCCTGGTCATATTTTCAGAGGCTGAATCCATCGGTGTTAGCATGAGGAAGGGCCAGACAGGGGTTACATGTGATATTTGTGACAGTTGTGTTTGGCTCCTGCCAATGAGGAAGAAATAGAAATAATTAAAATTAAAGAGAAAAGATAGTGATATACTGCCATGATCTGTGTGGGTCCAATTAGAGAAAGGTGTTGGTGGGTGCGGGGGCGGAGGGAGGAAAGGAAGGAATGAGCAACATAATCCCTTTGGGAATTACTTTCATCTCTTTGCCGTGACCGTAACATGCGAGGGGGAAGAGAAGCAGAGGTAGCCGTCCCTGAGCCAAGGGGACATCGAATCCAGGAAGAGTTCATAGAAGGGGCAGGCCTAATTACCTGGAACAGGAACCTGACAGAGGCCTTCCCGGCAGTGTTGTTGAAACACAGATGCAGGTGAGTGATACAGAGATACAGAACCACAATAGCTCCAGGGTGCTCTAGGTCGAAGGCTTCTGTTTAGATATGATAAGTGACTAGATGTGGAGGAGTGTGCCCTGCAAACTGTAGGTGTTCTGTAACAGTGCCATGAAGCCTCCTGAGCCACACTGGTATGGGACAGTAGTTGGCTTTATTCATTATACTATGAGTAATGATAGATAATGACAGCCGAGACATTCTAACCCCACTCCATTGGCATGTTGCTCTAACCTACTTTTCTATGTAGGTAGTTTGCCAAGTCGACCTGGACTTTCCTTTTCTTGTTTGCTCATGACACATAGTTCCTCCTTCACCTCCAGGATCTGTCTGTGGTGTTTGGAGACCAGCTGCCTTAGCTTTTAGGGAGACAGAATAAGACAGTAGAGGTCAACGCTTATCCACTTTACTCAGCTTTTACCGAGTGGTGCTGCTCTTTAAACTGTAGGAGGAAATTATATGCATCTGTTTAGAATTATGAGTGACCTAGGTGCCGACTTTTTACCAGTTCGGTTGCAGTGAAGACTCATAGAGGTCCACCTGCCTCTGCCTTCCGAGTGGTGGGATTAAAGGTTTGGGCCACCACCACCTGGCTATGTCTATCAGTTTTGATTGTCAACATTTTGAATCTTGTAGTGTACTCTTAAGTGACTGCTTTCAGTTGTCTATATTTAAGTCGATGCTACAAAGTTCTATAATTACATCTTATTAGAAGCCTCCCCATTGTGGTGAGTACAGAGTGAAAACGGAGGGTCCTCTGTCATCATCTCTCATTAATCTCAGAGATGTCTACATATCTCGCTGGTTTTTACAATACAAACAAATATAACGTTCCTATTGCTCTGGAGTTTTCCCTTCTCGTCCAGCAGTGGTCTCCAGATGTTCCAATGTCAGTGTGATAGACGCCTGACAATTATTTGCAGAACACATTTCAGGCTTCGGTCCTATATGTCTTACTTCTACAACAGGGGTTTATTTTCTCTGTTTTTTTTTTTTTCAAGGAAGCACTTATTTCTCCCAGTATCCAAGTTATTATTGTTCTGTCCTTCCGGTTACTGTTAGTCAGTATCTCCTCTATGCCATGGTATGGTGTAATAAAAACAGCATTTTCATTAAGTGTCAATAAAGCATATGTGTTTGGATGCATGTGTGTCATTTACATGATAACCCTTTTCCACAGCTAAGTGTCAGACCCTTGACTTATTTTCAGGTATCGTGTACAGTTTTCTAATTTCTTCACTATTTCTACATATCCATAGTTGTCAGATTTTGGGGTACATCAAATTCACCCAGAAGGTTTCTTATGTTCCTGATTGTTGGAACATCCCTAGCATCTCTATTTGAGCAGGTCTGGAGTGAGGCCTGAGAGTTCCCATGCAAAGCTGATATTCCTGGCCTAGAGACCATGTTTTGAGGTCTGCAGGCCTGCGTGACTCTCTCTAGCACTTTACATGTCCTGTGATGTCTGGATCCTTTCTTGGTCCCCACTGTTCACTGCCCAGAAGAGCAGCAGCCTTGGAGAGGGGGCAAAGGGCTTTGATGTTTGTGTCCTTCCAGAAATGATGCCAGCAAGGTCTCTAAAAATCAGAGCCGATGACAGGAACAGTCCCGCCAGGAGCTTCAACCTCAAATTAAGGAAGAGTTTCTGCAGGTGCAAAGGGTGGGATGAGTTATTGTTCCTGTGTTAGGCTCAACAGCATCACATGCTCTACAGATCACAATCCACAGCAGGTGCGTCATCTTTGAGTATGAAGGATGCCATTATAATGCCACTGCAAGCAGCAAATAGCTTTTTATTTATATTCTTCCCTTCCTGATGGGAGTGAAGCCAAGCAAAATTCTAAGTATGACATAAACAGATACATTCGATCAAACAGTTAAATTGTATCTATGTAGGAAACAGAAGTCCAGAAGTGCTGAGACAGAAGTTCTGAAAATTAGTGAATAAGTTTCTCTACAAATGAAGATTGCCTTATCTTTAATCATTGGATTTACACAAGCTTCTTGCTTGTATGTATCTTGAGCAGAAGAAACACATCACTCATAGACAAGTATCCCAAATACGAATGTAATGTATGCACATAAAACTTATATAATGGAGTATTTATGCATGAAAATAAAATATAGGAGATACCATAATTTTAAAAAATGTAACTTGTTACACAAATTGATGCATGATCAATGCACTCTGAATCAGGGAAATGCACCAAGCTGATCAGTATATTTCATTTGTGTTGCTGCTTTGCTGGAAATGTATGGAGAATTTTCACCATTTCTGGAAATGCTTGGCTATTTAACTATTCATTTTCAATAATCTCGTCCATATTTATAGATATGTGTACAGTTTTTGAAAATGTGCTTGCTTAAGTTTTATACAAATGATATCACAATGGTATGAATTGTTCTTCAGCTTCCTTTTGTGCCCTTATGATTTACTTAGTTTAATCTCTGTGTAAAATTCCACTTAATTCCTGCAACATGTAACTGTTCATTCTTGGTGATGGATATTCAGGTTCTGTCTTTTGTTTGTTTGTTCATTCGTTCGTTCATTTGTTCGTTCGTTCGTTCCTTCCTTCCTTCCTTTCTCCCTCCCTCCCTCCCTCCCTCCCTCCCTCTCTCTCTTTCTTTCTCTCTTCCTTCCTTTCTTTCTATCTTTTTTGTTTGGTGCTAGTGATCCATCTCAGGCCCTAGAGCATGCTAAGCACATGTTCTATCACTGAGCAACACTCCCTGTACTTGTTTTCTGTGCCAATGCTAAAATTCTTCAGTGGATTTTCTTGTTGCATTATTTCCTTGAACACATTAAACACAGAGTCAGGAAGTGAATCTGAGCTGCCTACAAATACCCAGTTCCACCAGCTGGTGCCAGAATGGTCTCTGAATAGGTTATATCAAATTCTATTGCCTCTATAATTGCGTAAACATTGTCTGACATTTCCCCCAACACCCAACAATATGAGGACCGTATGCTTCTAGTTCTAAAGTATGGATTTATACCTCATTGTGATTTTACATACAATTCCTAGTTGTGCCACAGGCCCTGGCCATGCTGCTTATTTTGATTAGTTTCTTGGGCTTCCTGTTTCTGTAAATTGTCCACATATAGCCTTTGCCAGTTTTCTCCTGTTTTGTCTTTCATTGGTTAATGACCGTCCCCCAGTACAATATGAATCCCACTCATATTTTGGTTATATATTTTGTAAATAGTTTGTCAAAGGTTTGTGGGGTGTGTTTTTACTTTTACTTTATAGTAATTTTTTGGAATTGAAGTTTAAGGTGTGTTGTAATGAATATTCAAAATATTATCAGGTTTTCCAATCAGTGTTGCTTATTCATTCTTATAGATTTTTTGGGGGGGGGAGTGGTGGTGTTGTTCTGGCCCAATATCCTCAGAAAGTTTTAAAATTCACCTTTTGCATTAGATTTTATTTGTGTGAAATTATTGTATATTCTGGAGGCAATATATATATATTTCACATGAATTTTTAATGGTTCCAATATCATTCACTGAATCATTCATCCTTAGCACTAACTTGTGTGTTTGGGTTTGAATTTTTACAATTGCATTTAGAGTTAGACTGACTGAGACATTGAAGATCTGTAATTCTTGATTTGATCACACTTACAAGCTTGTGTGTCTCACAGTATCTATCTGTGAGAATGTGTGTGTGTATGTGTGTGTGTGTGTGTGTGTGTGTGTGTGCATGCAAAGACAGAGATGGGTGTAGTATAGAGAACATATTGCCAGGCAGAAGTATCTTTATATAGTCTGCTTACTGATTAAAGTTTTCCTTATGTTAATAAGTTTCTCAGAAGCATATGGAATAATTCCATATTGCTATGGGCTTTGGTAGTGATGGAGGTGGGGGAAAAAGAATTAATGAATGGAGAAAGCATTTTTAACTGTTCTGACCTTAATGGTGGTAGAAATTTGATGGTGGTGGTGAGTGTAACACACAGCCCTTTGGCGTCATGATTATACAAGCATAAGATCTCAAAAAGACTTAAGGGTGAGGAAGAGTATGGAGCAGGCATCAATCAGATTTCTGCGTTGCACTTTCATTTTAGGAATCCTGGAGTGGGTTATTGATGCCTGAAAAGTCATCTCAAGTATCAAAAGCTACCATCTACATGTATGATGATTTCACTGAAGCAATATCAAATGTTTCTGGTATTACAATGTTCTCTTCTTGTTCTTTTTAAAATGACTCTGATTGGTTAATTGGGGCTAACGTCTCTTTCCTTTTCAGGTGGTTCTTTGGAGCAATCAAAAGAGCAGATGCAGAAAAGCAGCTACTGTATGCGGAAAACCAGACGGGCGCCTTTCTAATCAGAGAGAGTGAAAGCCAGAAGGGGGACTTTTCCCTCTCAGGTACGGGCATTGCTCTGTGGGGGTGGAGTGGGAGTTTAAAAGTTTGCAGTCAGGAGCTCGCTGTGTGTACCTGAGTATGCTAATGATAAAGTTTCCCCAATTTCTTTTATTCACAATTTCACCAAAATTAAACCTTCTGAACTGCCCAGGAGTAACAAAAAGTATATAAAACCCCGACAGCTAGAAGTTTCTACAAACCAATTCCCCGTATCTGAACTATAGATAAGAAATGAAAAGCTCAGGCATCATGTGGTTGGGGTTTGCATTACCTAGTATCCTTTTGGAGAAATGATTAAAAAAGAAGTAAAATTCGCACTATTATCAAAACTAGTCTTGTGAAAATTCAATTTCTCTTTCCCTTTCCTCCTTTTTCTATGTTTTCACTTGTCTATAACTGAGAAGAAGGAAAAAAATTGAAACGTTGAATGAAAATTCATTTAGTCAACCTACTAGATGCATAGTTTTGTCAAACACAGGTTTTTTAGTTCAAGACAAAATGCATTGCTGGGCTACCCTAAGAGAACGGAAGTCTGGGGGACTTGAGAGGCATCTCCAGAGCTGCAGACACGCACGTCTGCTTTCACAAGGCTATGGTCCAGGCCAGATGCAACAATGCAGAATATTTCTGCTTAGAGTTCCCACACCAACCCACCTCTAAGTGTGAAACTTTCTCTCTCTTGTCTTGTCTAGATCTCTATATGTCACACACACACACACACACACACACACACACACAC
>CABHPH010134154.1:17627-41796 GCA_902168325.1 Peromyscus nudipes | reverse complement strand
TTTTTGTTTTTTGTTTTTCGAGACAGGGTTTCTCTGTGTAGCTTTGCGCCTTTCCTGGATCTTGCTCTGTAGACCAGGCTGGCCTTGAACTCACAGAGATCGGCCTGCCTCTGCCTCCCGAGTGCTGGGATTAAAGGCGTATAGCACCACCACCACCCGGCACAATTATCTCTTATGAATACAAATTTTAAAAACTCAACAAACCAGGCCATCATTCAAAAGGTGCATATAACATGACCAGGTAAAATTTATTTAAGGAATGTAAGCCAAGTGTTTAAAAAAAGCCTGTGAAATCCATGAACATAATATCTACTAGTAAAACAAAGGACACAATCCCTACGGTCACTTCAGATAAAACATCTGACAAAATTCAGAACAGTCTAACAAGGATTTCCGCAAAACTAGGCATAGAAAGGGATTTCCTCACTTTCCTGAGGGAAACTTACCAGAATCCCGCAGCTCACAAAACACCACGACAAACTAACAGAAAAAGGACGCCTGTCCTCACCATTTTTAGTCAACACTACAGACAAGTTCTAGTCACCTTACACAAGACAAAGAAAGAAAAGACAGATCACAAAATCAGACATGTGGATATATACATATCGTGTTAAAACTGCAATGCTCCCCAAACTAATGTACAGAATTAGTGCACAGCCTATCAAAATTGCAGTTGTCCTGTGTTACAAAACTGGAAAAGCTGATCCTAAAAGTTCACATGGCAACACACAGACTCAAAACAACCAGAACCATCTACAAATTAGGCTCATTCATCCCAATGTCCAAAAAAAACCATCATAAGGATAGGTAAGTATATCAATGCAAGTCATAATGTTAACTGAAATAAGCTAGACACAAATTACTTGTTTTCACTCATTCATAAAAACTAGAGTCAATCTCCTAGAAGAACTGATTAGAATAGTGATCATTAAAGATTAAAGGGCAATAGGAAGCAGGACTGGAAAGAAGTTAAATAAGAGTTACCAAAACACAGTTTCGACAGCACAGTAGGGTAACTAACCATTGGCTAATATGATCTGTGATATTCTTCAAACTGTCTAGAGTATGACATATACAACCTACAAAAAAATCACTAACGTGAGAATGTGGAAGTGCTCATGATCCTTATTTATTATACACTGCATGCATATACCAATTTACCCACAAGCTACTCCACAAATGTGCACAAATATAAAATGTATCAACTACAGAAAAAACATAAGGACAGCTCAAAGATAAAGTGGCATGTGCGCACACATATTTACGAAATAAAAGCCAGGCTTGCTTCTATGTTTAACAGTAAACAGTGTCAGCAATCAGCCCTTTGTCTTTCTAGACCCATCAGCTAACTCAGTCTCAGGGGACTTCTGGATGGACTACTCAGTGAACTCCAGGGCCAGAGGCAGCGATGGCTTAGAAAGGCAAACCCCATACGCTCGACAAGCACCACTCCCTCACAACGCACTGGAAGGCCTTACACGACATTAGCTTTGTGCCCTCCCCATCTGGATAATCAGGATAATCACCCTACTCATTAAATACACTAAGACAGTAGGCAGCAATACAGAAGGATCCAAATAAAATGAAATGTCAAAAATAAAACCCGAAATACCTTGCTTTTAGCTAATTCCTTTTCCAAATTGCATTTTCCTTTGGCTACTTCTTTTTCTGTTTTCTTGACCTGCCAGGTGGGAAAGGAAATGGATCAATGTTTAGAACACACAGGTTCTACAAGAGCAGATGACAACATCCGACATGCCAAAGAATCCCTATACGGCGGCAGAGGCAGCAGCACACCTCTCAGAGAAGGTCGCGGTCAACGGGTGTCTTACAAGTGACGCACCTGCACGTCAGCTCCCGCTGCTCTCCTCCCAACCAGAAGACGGGCTGTGTCCTTAACTTTCCCTCTCCTGCTTCCTTTAGAGAAATGGGCTTTTTAATCTGACCCTGTAACTAACAGGAGGATGGGGGAATTATCAGTCGACACTAATGCCGTAGGAAGAGCACACTGCGCTATTTGGCAAAGACTACTTTACACGTTGAAGAATACACATTTCTTTAGTGGGCAACTCCAAGTATTGAAACACAGCTTTACTTCTGTTCTCATCTTTTGCCCTAGAGTACAACTTTGAAACAGCATTCTACACCTCCACCAGGAGGGAAATCTGTCCCTACCCACCTCCTGCTGCAATCTTTCATTCTTCTCTAGCAGAGACTTCCTCTCTTGCATTGAGGCTTCCAGGTCAGCCCGCAGTCTGGCAATAGTTGACTCCAGAAGTTCTTTTTGCACCCTTGTCCTCTCTTCGGCTTCCTGTGCTTTCTGGACACACTGGCTGTGCTCCAGGATTAAGTGGTCTCTGGAAGAAGAGGACGAGGGTCATCAAGTCCCCTGACCAGTTACCATAACGTTCTACAAACTAGTTCCCGGGCAGATTCCTCATCCCCGTGGTTGGCTCACAACCGTCAACTCAGATAGTTTCATGAAGAGCAGAACCACACACGAGAGAAGGAAAGAGGCCCCCGGCGCTGGCTTACAGGTGGATCTGGAGTTGTGTTTTATCGTTCTGAACAGTTTGGAGCTCGCCGGTGATGCTGGCATGGGCGGCATCTAGCAGGAGATTTTGCTCTTGAAATGTCTCTGTTATCATTTTCTGCTCCACCTGAGAGAGTAACAAAAGCTGAGATGCCATTTGAGGGGTAACATCCGTCGTCACTGTTCAAAGACACGATGCTCACTTCAGAACTTGTTTCACTTTCACAAATAAACCCAAGTTTGAGGACCCAGCCTTCTCTTTGGTTACAGTTCTGTCATTTTATAGCTCTACTACACAAAGATGAAGACGTATTATTTACCAGCCTTGAAAATATTTTGTGAAACTATAAATCTCAATATATTTTCAAAAATAAAATTTACATTAAAGTATTTTAGAATCTTAAATTTTTTCTTACTTTAACATATGAAACAATACAAACATCAGATGAAAAGGCTTTTTCATCTCTATCTTCTCCTCCAAACAGTCTCAATCTGTTGGGAAAGCTGTGTGGGGCAGCTGGCGTGAACTCCTCTGAGGCCATCTTGTGGTGCACTAGCACACTGTGCACTAACGGGACTAGTAACTGGCACTTTTTCTCTGGCTTACCATTGTCTAATTAGCAACACTTCTACCTACAATCCATAATACTTTTGCAAGCCTTGTACACATTAATAATTACTTAATTATGTTTTATTTAATTTCTTACTGGAAAAATAAGGAAAATAGATGTAGCAGCTATATTAGTAGCTGTAACATATGTAAAATCCTTAATATCGTACTTGTATATGCAAAGAAAGCAAGCAGAACTCTCTCTCTCTCTCTCTCTCACACACACACACACACACACACACACACACACACACACACACACACCACATGAGCTACTACTTAGCATCCCAGGACCAGAATTTGAAAAATTTTCCGTTTTGATTAGGATGATCAAGATTCATGGTGAAAGGCAATCTGAACCTGAGTCGAAGTCAAGAGTATTTTTAGCATACTGTAAGCAAAATGGAAAGGCACAGACGTTTGGGGGAAAATAAGTATTTGAGAGTCCGTTTTAAATGTACACCATCATTAGGGGCTATAGAGACGGCTAAGTGATTAAGAGGACCCAGGTTTGGTTTCCCAGTGTGAGGGGAATCTAATGCCTACTTCTCAAGTCTGTGGGCACCAGGCAGGCACACGGTGCACATACATACACACATGCAAGCAAAACACTCATACACATAAAACAAATCAGTCAAAACCTTTTTTAAAAAAACTATACATCATTATTATATAAATACTAGAACAGATAACTACTTTTCCTAAAGTCATGATATTTGTGAAGAAAGCATTAAAAATCATGGAGTTTAAGGCCAAATCACCCCTTTGCAAAAAGGAGGAAACTACTAATCAAAACATAACAAGTGAGTCATAACAACAGCCTGTAATCCCAGAACTCTGTAGGCTGAGGCAGAAGGATTATGAATTGGAGCCCAGCCTGTTGGGCTACATAGTAAGATCCCACTGAAACCGTCAAGAAAAAACTGAAAGGAGTGCTGGCCTGAGCCTGGAATTCTGGCCTCTGGAGGGACAGCCAGTCGGATCACAAGCCAAGGTCATTCTTAGCTCACACTGAATTTGAGGCCAGCATGGGATAATGAGACTGTCTTTTTAAAAAGAAGAAAAAAGGAGAAATTGGTAAGTAAAAGAAGCTTGAGTATCAAAAGAATACCTGCAGAATAGCATGATGTTCAGCAATAATCCTGGCATTTTCCATTTTAACAATCTGAAACATGCTGCTTAGCTCTGAACACTTTTTGGAAAGCTGGTCATTCAAAACCTAAGATAACATATACAGCAAGTCATAAGTCTTTCTAATAATTACTTCACTTATATAGTATTTTTAATTTAGCTAACACATCATCAATTAATATTTCATTAGCTTGAAAACTACTTTCAACTACTTCCCTATGAGTTACTGATCATGGAAGCCCCAGGGATAACCTAAAAGCAGAGGCTATTGCCGCTGCTCTTGGTTACCCCCTGTAACTAAGCAGTAAGACCTATTGCTAAAGACACTGCTCACTTTGGGTGTAGGACGTAGCGAAATCCACCTTGAACTGAACAGGAAACTCTCTCCCTGCTCGCTGGCTTTCCTAGTGCCAGAAGGTGCTAAGCAACCAGCTAGGAAAGAGGAGACACCAGTGGTCTTCCCAGCACTGAATCTTTAGTGCCACAATACTGACCTGCTAGCAAAATACACCCACTGGTGCAGCAGGGTCATGACTGTTACAGAAGTAACCAACTGTCTTCTAACTGGTTATGTCTGTTCCAGGGATTTCAGGCCTGGTTTAAAGCTCCTGACTGGGGAAATAACGGGCCCTAGGAGGAAACCTACTGTTACTGTTTTGCTAAAAGCTCATGCAGTCAGTTACATTCTAAATATTTATGTTTATGCCCACAGGTTTGGGCTGCTCTCAGCCTTGGTCAGGGAAGCTTGTTTTTTTTTTTTTTTTTTTTTAACAGCAAATAGTGGTTCATGTAGAGAATTATAGCCTAAAGTACCAAGCATTAAGTAACTGCAGGTGCTCTGCTGTGGATCTCTATCCACCTTCCACCACCCTCAGCTCACAGAACTCTGCAGGTGTGGAAGGAAGAATTTAAGGGCCGGCAGCAAATGTGGAGGAAAGGTGAAATACTGACTTCAGGACATGGCATGGATGTTGCCCAACTCTCAACAGTGGTGTTCTTCCACACATAACCTGCACAAGTAGCCAGAGAGGAGCTCCTGGAGGTTGGTGGCTACCAGAGGAGGGCAGTCAGTCTCTTTGTGGGATGTGGCTGCTGGTGGGTTGCCCACACCCCGGGGCTAGCCACACACCTATGCACACATGGACAGCACTAATTGGATTCATGGTAATAAAAAAAAAAGGACATTAAATTAGGAGGGAGATGGGGTGGGAGCACAAGGAGAATTGGCGGGAGGTAGTGGTAGATGGATGTGATCAGTGTACTTTGTACCAAAGACTGAAACTTCCAACAAATAAAATATTTTTAGAAATGGGAGTTTGGATGCTATAGCCACAAGAGGGGGCGATATGGAGGGAGAGGAAGTGGTTGATACCAAGTGACCAGAAAGGGGTGGGGTACAGAGGGATAGAGGAAGTGATCAATACCAACTGACTGATGTACTTCTGGAGCTCCCAAGGCATTTGGCACTTTACTCATTTCACAGTTTTGAATATGAGTCAAATAGAGCAAGACTTCTAAAGAATGTAATCTCAGTGCTAGTGTCTAAATAATAATACGAAAAATTCATTCCCAAACTGTATCTTCAACATTGAGAACTACTTACCCAATAACACAAAATATTCATGTTCTTTTTACCAGCAATGATAGTATTTACAAAAGTAAAATACAGATTTTAATCTCTCAAGATTAATCCTTCAGAATAAAACAAACCCCTGCATCATACTAGCAGTTAACGTTTCTCTTACATCAAACTGTACATTTTTTTCAGGTTCTGGATTAGACTCAGGGTTTTAAGTACATAAATTATTTGCTCCCACACTGTGCTATAACCCTGCCCTCAGCTCCAGAAATCCTTACTCTTGTGGCAGATATACCCTTGAATTACTGTTCTTTAAGGTAAACTGGGCAGGGTTTATGTTGTTGTCTTCTGAGACTGGCTGACCCCACGTTCTAAGTAGCCGGAGAGGACCTTGACCTGCTAGTCTTCCTGACTTTAGAGTGTGGGACTCACAGGTGACCGCTGCCACACCTGGATGTGGGTTGTGTGCTTCAGTGAAAAAGTTCCTGAGGATAAGGGCACATTCTTGGAAAAAAATAGCTAATGTGTTTATACCAAATTACCTAAACCCAAACAAAACAACAACAACAAAAACCCACAAAAAGCAAAGCACTCCTCTGCCACTTTGCTGAGATAGCAAACCTTTCTGTGTACGAGCTTCCTTATCTTCAAATCATGAGTGACAGTTTCTAGCCCTTAACGTACTGGTAAGCGGGATGATGTCAGTAAGGCAAGGTGCTGAGAACTGTGCCTAGGATGTGGAATGGCTTCACAAGTGCTAACTGTTGGTGCAGAAATAGTAGTGACTGTTTGGTAAGAGGACATTGTTTTCATTTTACTGTAAGCAGGGCAGCACGGTGACACCAATGCTGTAGCAATCTGATTGTGCCACCAGGAAGTTAGTTTAAGGGATACGCACTTGACTGGGTCTGTGAGATAGCGTGCCTCTGTATCTAGTTACTGTTTTCAATATACACTCCTGTACTAATAGAAAGTATAAGTTGAATTTGGGTACCTATAGAAAGTGATCATACCTAAATCCCAAATCTCGCGAGCATTTCTTTCTGACGCTCCTACTGCACTATCTGACATGGCCCTCACCATAACAGTTTGGTACGTAGCCTTGCCATGGAGCTCCTTAGAAAGGCACCAGGGAAGGGAAGGGAAATCCCCATGGTTAATCTTGTTGTCAACCTGATGGGCTTTAGAATCACCATGGAAACAAAACCCTAAACATGTCTGCGGGAGATTTTCTAGATGAAATTGAGACCACATTATGTGTGGGTGACACCATTCCATGGGCTGAGGTCCCCAACTGGATAAAAAGGGGAAGCCAGCTGAGGACAAACATCTCTCTCTCCCCTCTCCTCTGTAGATGCGGTGTGACCTTGAGCTCCTGCTGCCATGACCTATTCACCATAAACTGTGAGCCACAATGAATTCCGCCCTAAAGTGCCTCTGTCAGGTACTTCATCACAAAAAAGGACTAATATTATCACTAAAGTAGAAAGCAAAATGTCCCTTGTGACTGATTTTGTCATGTCCACAGTGTCAAAGGAATTTGGTGGGGAAATCCAAAATGTAGTTAATTTGATAACGATTAACAGATGAAGTTGACCTTACAGAAATAAAAAGCTAGAGGAAAGAGATGATATGAATTTATATAACCAAGATTAATCTTGGTTCTTTAATGAAACAAACTGATCTCTTAAGAAGGAAGAAAGAAACAGAGGAAGAAAAAGAGAGAAAAGCAAAGATTTACCTGTGCTTTTTCTGATACTTCTCGAAGGGACACCATTTCAGATTTCAAATATGTGTTTTCTTCATGTTCCTTCTTCAAAGATATTTGTGTACTCTATTGAAGAAAAAAAGGTTTGTTCTCCCTTTGACACTGGCAGATAATATGCACATCTCTGTGTGCAGGCAGGTGCGTGTGAAGTCTTAGGATCTTTAACTTGCAAACACCCTCTCTCTCTCAGTCACCCAAGGGCTTACACAAAGCTCATTCGGATACAGAGTGCTCTCATTGGCTGCTGCTGGGAATGAAAAAGATGGAGCCTTCAGAAGACAGTTTGTAAATTCTTACAAAACTAAAGCTGTTATGATCCAGCAGCCTTGCTCCTTGGTTTTTTTCTCAGGGAGTGGGCATGTCATGTAGATATTAGCATCAGCCCAGCTCTTACTTGCTGAACTTGAAAGCAACCAAGATGTCCTTCAAAACCTTGCTCAACTCAAAACTGCCAAACTTGCCCTGGCTCGGGTATTTTTATTTATTTATTTATTTATTTATTTATTTATTTATTTATTTATTTAATTTTTTTTTTTTTTTTGGTTTTTTGAGACAGGGTTTCTCTGTGTAGCTTTGCGCCTTTCCTGGAACTCACTTGGTAGCCCAGGCTGGCCTCAAACTCATAGAGATCCGCCTGCCTCTGCCTCCCAAGTGCTGGGATTAAAGGCGTGCGCCACCACCGCCCGGCTTATTTTTGTTTTTAATTTTTCAGCAGAATACTAAGACGATTGCATCCTCGTCCCCATAACACAGATTAGGAGAGTGTTTACTTACTCAAGAGAAACTGATCATGAAATATATAATTCAACCACAAAGTGTATGAGAAGGAAAAAATACTCTATTAAAAAAATAACCCTTTTTTTCTTTTATTTTTGTTTTTTCCAAGACAGGGTTTCTCTGTGTAGTTTTGGTGCCTGTCCTGGATCTCACTCTGTAGACCAGGCTGCCCTTGAACTCAAAGAGATCCACCTGGCTCTGCCTCCCAAGTGCTGGGATTAAAGGCATGTGCACCACCGCCATCTGGCAACCTTTTGTTTCTCAAAATTACTTCTTTTATATTTTGAGATTATAATTACATCATATTCCCTTCCCCTTTCCTCCCTCCAAATCCACCCATATACCCCTCTGTTTTCAAATTTATGGCCTTTTTCATTAATTATTGTTACATACATATATGTATATCTTTATATACATATATCCCTTTGTTTTAAAATGTTTGTGTTATGTTGGCAAACTGTGGTACATACAGATAATGTAATATTATTTAACACTAAAAATATGCTACCAAGTCATAAAAACATACAAAGGAAATTTAAGTATTAATTAAATGGAAGAAGCCAATCTTAAATGTTACATATATAATCCCAACCATATGATGCTCTGGGAAAGGCAGATCAATGGTTAACAAGGGTTGGCGAAAAGAGGGATGAATGTGCAGAGCACAGAGGACTTTAGGGAAGTGAATCATTCCATATATGACAATATTTGATAATATCATTATATATTTATCTAAATCCAAGGAATGAACAAATCTCCAAGAATGAACCCTAATGTATATTACTGACTTGATTAAAATGATACACTAATGTTTATTCTTCTAGAGTAATTCTGTTATTCCAGTGGGAGATGTTGAGAGCCAGAGAGGCTATACATATATGTAGAGAGGCCAAGCGTGTAGAGGCAGGGGGTACATAGGAAATCTACATACTTTATATTCTGTGTGGTGGTGAATGTAAAATTGTTCTAAAAGTTATGATTTATTTTTAAAGACTTTCATATTAGGATTCTGACTAGAAAACAAAACTAAAACCATTCCATAACTACTCACTCACATTCTTATATCAAGTACGTTCTCTCCAAGAATAAATACTTACATCATATACTCATTTTTATTAGCATTAAGATTTTGTGATTCCAAAGGAACACATTCAAATGCCTTTGAAAGTTACAGGATGTTTTCACCAAGAAGGACCTCAGGGTGGTGAAGGAAAGGACCTGCTCTCTGAGGAACAGAACTAGATCTCTCTGAGATTGGGGAGGGGGAGAGAGAAGTGAGGCTGGTTTGAGATTCCTTAAGAGTTTCTTGGTAGAGGAGGGAAGGACAGAGTGCAGCTTCCTCCCTCTACTGAGAAAACTACTTCTTCAGTTTCCCAGAAGCAGGAAGAGAAACGCCATACAGCACAGGGTGAGATGGCAGCAGAAACCTCTTCTACATGGGAGCAGAGACTGACTCAAGGTGTGACAAGACAGAGAGGTATTTTCTCCTAAATTTAGGTAAAGTTCCCCATTCTGTCCAGCTGTAAGAGTGTGTTCAGTAGTGTTCAATGCACTGACATAGCTGTGCAAACACCAACTACAACATTCCATTTATTGTATCTCATGACCCTGCTTTAGAAAGTAATTTACAATTGGCAAAGTCCACAAAAGTCTCCTTATTTTATTGTTTCAAAACAATAACCTGCCTAAGATGATTGCTTAGTTCATACTATTCAGTACCACCTGAATATACAGCTTATTGACGTGAACTCTTTCTTCAAAAGCTTTCTGAAGCATCAGAGTCTATATCCTAGCACTAGTGAAGGACTGTGACTTAGTAAAGAGGGAGGCCACTCTGCATCCCGCCACAGGAACACATACCTTATTTTCTTCCACCAACTTGCAGATGAGGTTATCTCTGGAAACTAAAAACAAAAAGTCCACATGATGATGATGGTGACGTAGCACACGGAAACCATACAGCACTTTCCCCAGAAGCTTCATTTGCTTTAGTCAACGTTTTATGGAAATAATAACACATGTATTTTATCATATTTT
This sequence comes from Peromyscus nudipes, assembly GCA_902168325.1. Lineage (NCBI taxonomy): Eukaryota > Metazoa > Chordata > Mammalia > Rodentia > Cricetidae > Peromyscus > Peromyscus nudipes. The sequence continues at coordinate 31,361 of CABHPH010134154.1, read as the reverse complement.
CATAGGCCTGATGCTAAAATACACAATTATCAACACAGCATGCCCGCAATCTCAGCATTTGAGAGACTGAGGCAGGGGGATCATGAGTTCAGGGCCAGCCTGGGCTACATGGTAAACTTATCTTTAAAGAGCTAAAATTAATTGGACACTAAATTGAAAAAGAACCTGGTCCACAGTTACTTTTAATGATAAATAAGGTCACATTTTATTTAATGCATAAATTATTCTGGAAAGGATATAATCAAAATATTTTTGTTAAGTTACTCTAATCAAGATTTAATAAAATCAGGGACATACACACAAAACAGTAAGAGCCATTTTCCCTCTGGCAATGACAACGAAAAGGGAAGGAAAAGCAGACTGATGAAAAGGAAGAGAGGCTGTCGGGACCTGGGAGAGCGCGCAGAGTGCAGAGAAGCACAGCAGGGTGAATGCTGGACTTCAGCTACATAAGGACCACGTGGCAGGGTGCAGACTTGGGAAACAGAACAAAAGGAATGCACAGGCTCGGACATTTTCCTCATGTTTTGGTGTCTCTGCCTGGCATCCGACTACAGGCGCTGAGCTGACAGCGGGGTAGTGGTCTAGAGCTTCCGAGGGTGATTTCAGGGTGAGCCCATGTTAAAGCACTTGCCACACACACACAAGAAGGAAAATGGGGCAGTAGTTTGGCATTGTCTATCAGTAACAAAAAGATACATTTGAAATTAATGTTTGGACTTTATAGCGAAATTCAGAGCTATATTAGTGCTGCTATACTTCAATTCTAGAGCCAGGCAACTACAGAACACGTTAAAGACTCGTATTTTGCTTAGGGTATATCCTGTAGAAACTGTTTTTAAAGATGTGAATCCATGACTCACTAAGTCTAATTTAAAATGTGTGAAAAATGAAAAAAGATAAATGTTGTGATCTGTTCTGAAGTTATACTCAAAGTATGAACAAAGGGAGAATGCCTATCTTCAGAGAACAATTATTTTAAGTTATATATTGTTAACTGTTAATATGCTTTTCTATTTTTAATACATTGAGGAAAACATTTAAAGGCACTTCTTTGTCTTAACCTAGCCATATAACTATTTGTACTTTAAAGTACTAAAACTGTACATAAAGAGTCAATAACAACAGTTGGTATTCAGATGGGCTTCCTTTCCCTCAAGCTATCTGGTTTAATCTTCATCTAGTGGTCTTCTACACATGCTTTACAAAATTAAAAAAAAAAAAAAGTTAATCTAAGTAACAGAAACCAGACTGAGCAGAGAGTTCATCCATGGAACAATCTGTACTTGAACCCCTGCTACTGTGTGCAGTGGGCTCTTGAGCACAGTCCCCACATCCTTTTACTGTGTGTGATGGGCATATTTTCTTCCTTTCTAATAGAGTTGTTGTAAAGTGAAAATGAGGTCCCAAGGAAGAAACGTGAACTGTAACAGAACGTTACAGTGTAGGTGTCCAATCAGAAGACAGACGGTTGTCTTGGGGCACACACAGTGACTGCCCACTGCGCAGCCCTGAAAGAGCGGTGGCCAGCGACTGTAGAGAGACATTGGTTTGCTCTTTTCTCTACATGACCTGCCATGTTTATTCTGAGGGAGCGGTGGCCAGCGACTGTAGAGAGGCATTGGTTTGCTCTTTTCTCTACATGACCTGCCATGTTTATTCTTCCCCTGGTGCTTTCTATCTCCCTGCAGATAGCGTACTAGAGGAAACCCTCGGCACACTGAGAAGACACAGGATCAAGCTTGTCTTCTCTGTTTCTTTTGGAACTTGGAATGGCTGTAGACAGCTTTGAGCATTCAACGATACAGTCTCTGCGAAAGCTCTATGCAAACTGTTACTCATGTGAGGACTCTCATGGTCTCTGCAGCGGAGACTGCCGGATGCTGCTTTGCAGTGGCATACTAGCAAGAGCAGGAGCCAAGGGCTGATGGGCTTGAAGCAGCAGGACTGCACATCCAGGCTTGGGGTCAAGACTCTCCATTCGCTGCTCTGTCCTTTTGAGGACTAACCTGTGAAATGAGGGAACTGCTCTAAGCTCTCCTACAGGGGCATTGCCATCACCAGTCTCTGTGAATATGGGCTCATATTCATATATGGTGAATCTGGCTGCACTAAGTAAGAATAGCCTCGTTTCCTTACTAACAGTTTATGGGCACTTTTAAATCCAGTGTCTAAATGTTCTCACTGTACACACTTGAGTGGTCACAGAAGGGAAAAACTTAAAGAGAACGTTTCATAAATAAGAGGCTCAACCAGGCCTACTGGTACACACCTGTAAACATAGATGTATAGGGTTTAGACCAGAAGATCACACATCCAAACCTGGACAACTGAGTGAGACCCCATCTCAGCAAACACACACACACACACAAACCAAACCCAAAGAAGGCCATAGAGCAAGCTCAGTGAAAGAGTTTGCCTAGTATAAGTTAGGTCCTACCCAATCTTGTACCACACTCACAGAAAATTAAGATCAAATTTTATTACCAATATTTACCTGGGTTTCAGTACCATATATAAAGGAGCCCAGCAATTTTTCACTTTGTACTGTAGGAAGTCCCACAACCCTGGCCACCTACAGAACTGTGCTCTTGGGAGGTTTGCATACTTAGGTCAGAGTTGAGCTGCGAGGTGGCCGTCTCCAGCTCCCCATTCTTCTGTTGCTCCTGTGCCAGCAGTTCCTGGGTGGTTTGTATAGAGCTGTGTAGGGCAGTGCAGCTCTGTTGCAAAGTGTGCACCTGAAATTACGTAAGAAAAACCGTTTCTGAAAGGTAATGTATGACCTGATAGAACATGCGGAAGGTGGACTTTTCAACCTTAGTGTCACTGAGAGGAAAGGGACATGCCTGTACATCCCAGCTGAAATCTCAGCAGACCACAGTTTCTTACTCAAAGTGATGTCCAATAGAGCATCCTATGTACACCTAAACACAATAGTTGCTAGCCACAGGAGGCTACTGAGGACATGAGGTTAGCTGGAGCAAAAGAAGAATTGCTTCTTTAGTTTTATTTACACTTAACTAATTTTGACTGAAATAGGATCTTTTATAAATTTCTTCAGTAAAATATTCATTTTTGATAATGCAGTTGTGAAGTATAGTCATCGGTAAAAATGATAAAGATTATGCACTCAAATAATAAATACTAAAATGTGAATTTAAAGTATCTTAAATGCATAAAGGTACTTCAAATAAGTACAATGAAGGCAAAAATATCATGTTAATATGAATACAATAACTGAAAGCAGAAACATAAATATGTTCCTGGTTATTTTATTTATTTGCTTCAAGGGTTAGTTCCATTTAGTCTTTACTTTCTAACCAGATCAGGTACATACTACATTAGCTAAGGCAACGACTTCCACAGTCAGGGCCCAAGGCAGAGACTGCATAGGACAGGAGGCTTCTGTACCAACATAATTCACCTCTTTAAAACCTGAGATGGATTCCTTTCTCTGGGCCTTGGCTTTCCCATTCATGAATTAAGACTGTTGGATTAAATAGCAAAGCCTTTCTTATTTTGCACTTTATTTTAAAGACTGTAGTAAGAATGTTAACAGGTTAGTAAGGAAAAGTACCTCAATAATTCAGAGGAAATAAACAAAATGGTAAGCTCATAGGGAAGAGCACCAGCTCTCCCTTCTGTGGTTTGCTTCTCTAACAAGCAAGGACAGCAAATCTCTACCTGCTTCCGTTCTGCCTCCACAGTTGACCCCATTTCTTGTATCTTGAGTAGCATGGATGATGCAGATTTCTCCAGAGATTCCCTGAAGTGCTTCTCCTGGGCCAGCTGTCTTCTTAGCTAAAGAGCAACACTGCAGTTAGGGGACCAACGGACACCACTCCACCTTAACACAGATGTAAGCATCACAGCGGTTTACAAGATATGCGAGACATGCTCGTCCCTCCCAAAAAATGGAGTCAAGTTTGTTACCCTCATCTTTCTGTGGGTGAAATCTGTTTTATAAATTGGGGGCCAAGACCCACTAGTAACTTACAAGCAGCACGTAGAAAAAGACAGTAGAAATGATAGTGCACAGCAAGTCTCTAGGATAAGCAAGCATCATGAAAATACCTAAGTGACTTGGGTTTGTTGAAGACTTTTTAGATAAAACATCAAAATCACCTCTATGAAAGACATTTTTAATTAGACTTCATTAATACTAAGAGTTTTTGCTCTCTGAAAGATATTGCTATGAAAATTAAAAGACAAACTACAGACTGGCAGAAAGTGTTTTATAAATAAGACACATTTTGATAGAGGGCTAATATCCTTAGTCTTTTATATGTCACTATAACAAAATACCTGAGGCTAGATAATGTATAAAAATTTGAGGTTTATCTAGCTCACAGTTTTTTGTTGTTGCTGTTTGTTTTTTAAAGATTTATATGAGTGCTCTATTTGCATGTATGCCTTTATGCCAGAAGAGGGCATCAGGTTCCACTATAGATGGTTGTGAGCCACCATGTGGTTGCTGAGAATTGAACTCTGGAAGAGCAGTCAGTGCTCGTAACCACTGGGCATCTCTCCAGCCTCTAGCTCAAAGTTTTAGAAGCTAAAGTTCAAGACTGGACAACCACATATATTCAGCTCTGGTGAGGGCTTCATGACAGAAGTAACACAGTGGTGATATTACATAGGCAAGATAAGCCGCACATTCATGGACCAGACTTACTCCTTTTAAAAATAGTTTCACTTTCATAGGAACTAACTGGGGTTCTATGAAAACTACATTAATCCCTTTCCAAGGGTGATTATCCTCAATGAATTAGCACTTTCCACTAGGCCTCTCATCTCTTAAAGGTCTGACCACTGTCCAAGACCCCTGGGGATCTAGCTGTTAGCACATGAATCTTTATAGGGTACTATAAAGATTTGTCACTCAAATTGGTTTAATAAAATGCTGATTGGCTAGTAGCCAGGCAGGAAGTATAGGTGGGGTAACCAAACTAAGGATGATGGGAAGGAGAAGGGTAGAGAGGAGTCACCAGCCAGACGCAGGGAGAACAGGAGATGAATGTGCCATGCTAATAAAGGTATGCAACATGCCAGAGCATAAATAAGAAATGTGGGTTAACTTAAATGTAAGAATTAGCCAATAACAAGCCTGAGCTATTTATAATTGCTGAATTATAAATTGGCTGAGCACTTATAATTCATATTCAGCCTCTGGGTCGGTTATTTGGGACTGGGTGGTCAGGACCGAAAACATCCGTTTACATATGGTGTTTCAACATGTGGCCGAAATTTACACATAAAACCTGACAAAGCTTAAAAAAGGATTCTAGACACACAAGAATAGAGTCAAGCACAGCTTCTTTGGTAACTGCCTTTTCTCTGTTTGCTGGCAGTGAGCAGAGGCACGGCTCCTTTAAAAGTCAGCTTTCTTGCCCAATGCTAGTGGCAAAAATGGGTGGCTCTTTTGAGAGGCTCTACTGACAGACACTTTAATGGTGTTTATGAGCAGCGGGAGACACACTGGTGACAGCGTGGACTCAAACTTCCCAGAGTTGGGCAGTAAACATGGCTCCCAGAGCTGACGGTAAACATACCTCTACCATGAGACTAGGCTCTCAGGGAACCAAGCGGTGTGGAGCTAGCCGTCAAAGCAGCTGCTTTGGTCCTAGCCACACTGCTTAGCAGTTTAAAGACTCATGTGGTCAGCAAAAGATACAGATGCACAATATGGATAGATTCAGACAAAAAGAGCCTCTGAATGGGTCACAGTGTGTTAAAAAAAATATGTAGGCTTGGGAGAGAAAAGAAAGAGGGCAAAGAAAGTCCTTAAAAAAGAAATAGAGTAATAAAAATGTAATAAGCCATATAAAGATGGAAAACAGAGTCTAGATACTGTATGTTATTATGTTGTCTTTAAATTTTTTGATGGTTAATGAACAAATGATAACTGCTCAGAGACATCCGATTATAAAAGCTGTTAGATTAAACCAGCCTATATATTTTAAAAATATCTTGACTTCAAAATTTAAATCAAAAGATATGTTACTTTGGGAAAGAGGTTATGCTTTTACTTCCACGGGAAATGAGAGGCTCTGGATTCATTTTGGGTTAAGAAAAATCAGGTCTGATTGAGGAAGACCCCTTGAAAAATCTCCAGTGGGAATGAATGGCCCAGATAATCCAACATATCAGAGCAGTTCTGCTGCAGTTTCCTCTGAGTTCTGCATCTAGAGCAGCTTCAAGGATGCTGGCTGAGATGGTCCAGCCTCACAGAATTCTCCAGTCAGGACTTGACCAGAATCTTAAATTTTCTCAGGGTCCCCATAAGATTAATAGCATCCCCCAATCAGCAAGAAATAGTCTAGAGAACTATGCCCACATTCCCCACTATAAATTATGAATGCTTGTCATCATTTAAGGGGGTTGGTTACAAGCTGTTATGGATAATGGTCAGGAAAAAGTTAACAAAGGAGATTAGATTCAGGGCTCTTGTTCTGAAAAGAAAAAGTGGGGATATAGAAATGATAGGATAAAAGGGTAGATTTTTGAGTCTACTTTAATTCAAGAAACAACTATTAATATTACATATTTTACATTGGTATGAATCTAGTTTACTGATAGAAATTTAAAGTTAGTTTTGCTATACTGTATGTATATGTCTACTCTTGTGTAGGGCATTACATTTATGCAGGTCATTTAAAAATATAATATATAATTAAGAAATACAGATTAATAGCCATCTATAATTGCTGCAAGCATCAGGAAAATGTAATGGAATTCAGCTACTATCACAAAAGCTACTACTTGGAAGGGTCAAGGACTTGGCTTAAGCCATGGCTTAAGAAGTCTTGGTGATATTTTAGCTTTAGTATATATATATATTAGCCAATTCCTACAATGATTTTCTTGTATGCTATGTATGCTTCTAAGAACTCATAACCATGTATTTTATCTGAAATACCTATCAAACATCCAAGGCCAAATGATCTCCTGAATTAAGGCAAATTAAGCTCAGACCCTCCTTTCTTACACAGGCTTAGTGGTATTTATACTAACATTATAGACTCCTAACATTTACCTAGTCACCTCTAGGAATGTAGTGTGAGCACATAAATTCCCTTTTTCTGATATATTAACCAATTTTAGCTCTTAGTGGACCTCCTCCTTTACCACTCCCCTTTGAGGTTGTAAAAGAAAGCCTGACGGTCACTGACGGAGGAAAACTCTTGTCTGCCTTTATGACCCTGTAAGAATTTCAAGCCTGGTGACCTTGCTTTAGAGCACTGCTGTTGCATGGGTATACAACTGTAAACCTCAAAGACTGAGAGAGGTTTTTGACTGTAGGACTAGATGGAGAACTAGAAGAATGAGATGGAAGATGAGGAAGAGCCAGATGGGGAAGAACGAGATGAGTAAGAATGAGATGAGAAAGACCAAGATGGGGCAGAACTAAGATGAATTAAGATAGAACTTAGAGGGGACAGCAGATAAAGGTAGAGAGAAATCAGGTAAGAAAGGAGCTAGGCATGAGTACAGAACTGTAGCTGTGTAGACAGAATCTTATCCCAGAGGAATAAAGTAGACAGACTAAGAGCTTGGTGTACTTAGATTCATTTCTCAAAAATAATTCTCGCCATTCATAGCTTTTCTTCTGGGTCCCTGGGAAGATTACTATTAAGGCCGGTCTTTAATAATATTTGAGCTATAATAGCAAACTTATAGTCATGTTAGTTAAGTTTTCAAGGTCATACAGAGATATATCTCAGATAAATGGGCAATCTTCAAACACTCAAAGACCTATAGAATATGGCATTTAATATGTTTTAAGAACTTAGACTTTGCTCAACAGTGAGACATGTCTGTTCCTGGCAGCACCAATTACTTCAAAGAGGATGATGGGCATCAAAGAAACTCCATATGGAGTTTGTTTTCTTTATGGCAAAAGCTAGCCATGTGGGCAAAGAGACTGCCCTTGCCTCAATTGCTGACAGTTACTGCCCAAACTGGATCAGCAGGATGCAAGAAAGGTGACTGATGAACTTTGCCAAGACAAGGTTGGACAGTCCTTCAAAATTCCCTGCTTCACAGGAAAGTCTGTCATATATGCTAGGCCTGTAGGCCAGAGCTAGATGCCACAATGTTACAGAGAAACTTTGGGTAACTATCCAGGCAGCCTGATATCCCTGTCATTAGGTGACATTTCATCCTTCTGGAGTCTTTGATGGAGTTAGAGATTAGATAGTTGTAGTTTTTCTTTAGTTATAATAAAAGATAAAGTAGGTACAAAACTTTGGACTCACAAAGATAAGATAGATAACAGAGTATTTTCTCTAATTTTACCAAATACAAATAGATTGGATATTACAACTGTAATTTACTTGATAACTGTTTTTGTTGTATATCGTCTTACTATGTTAAAGTTAAGACCTTTCTTTTTAATTAGACAAAAAGGGAGAAATGCTGTGGAATAATCCTCTTGGTACACTGTAAAGATTTGTCACTCGAATTGGTTTAATAAAATGCTGATTGGCCTGGCAGGAAGTATAGGTGGGGTGACCAAACTAAGGATGATGAGAAGGAGAAGGGAGGAGAGAGGAGACTCCAGCCAGCTGCCCAGGAAGCAAAATATACCAGAGGACAGGTAAAGCCTTGAGCCACGTGGCAATACATAGATTAATAGAAATGAGTTAATTTGAGTTGTAAGAACCAGTTAGTAACAAGCCTGAGCTACTGGCCAAGCATTTATAAGTAATATTAAGGCTCTAAGTCGGTTATTTGGGAATAGGCAATTGGGACTGGAAATGTCCATTTACAGGGTACCTTCAAATCAGACCCAAAATATACAAAGTAACAAACTCAAAACTAAGAAGATTCAATTATGAGAAAATAATCTAAAATATACTTCACCAATGGAAATATATACAAGAAAAATTTCTCACATCATATATCATTGGGGCATTCAACTTAGAACAAGATAAACTACACATCTATTTGAATGTCAAGAATTCAAGACACTGACACCAAACGCTGAGGAAAATGTGCAGCAACAAAGAGTTTCATTCTTTGATGGTAGAAATGCAAAATGGTCTCACTAGATTGTAAGATGGGTTGGTAGTTCCTAATAAAACTAAATATGACTTGCATTACAACCCAGCAATTATACTCTGGGGTTATTTACCCAAATGAGTGGAAATCTTTTTTTTTATTGTCTTTTGGATTCTTTGGGAATTTCACAACATGCACCACAATCCCACTCATCTCCCAGTCCCTCCCATATCTACCTCTCCCTCTTGTAGTGCCCCCCAAAGGAAAGCTAAAAAATAAAAAATAAAAATAAGAAAAAAATAAACAGTAATTTTTTAAAAAAAGGAAAACTCTTCACTCCTCCATTCTCCCCACCTCTTCATTGCCTCTTCATTCATCTTAGTGGCACTTGGACTGCTGTGTGTCATGCATTCTACCCTTCTGTCCAAACAGCTTTACTGCTGGGTTCCACTCAGCCTGTCAAACAGTCTTGAAGAGAGGAGTGAGGATTGAGAAATAACAGATGAAAAACAGAGATGACATAGATGCAAAAGAAACAGATAAGAGACACAGAATAGGTTTGGGAAAGCTTTGAGTCAATATCAGAGTTGCCCTGAGTCTATTACTCACAGCCTTTTTATACCCAAAATGGGGGGGGCAGGCAAAAGACCTCCCTTGCTCAAGGACATCATGGTTCAAAGTACAAACAAGTGTAAACACCTCCTTAATTCTCAAAACATCTGGTAACCACACCTTTGGCCAAACATCCTGTTATCTAGCCTTAAGGAATAAAGACAAGCTTGACCTTTCTGACCTTGAGTCAAGATGGAAATCAAGCCACAAAGCTGGGCTCCCACACTTTACTTGCAAATGTTCATTGTGTGATGAGTTGTTTGTCAGGTTCAAGACCTCTGGCTTTGGTACACCATCAATACTGGAACCCCACTGACATTCTTCTCCAATATCCTGCTGTTGCCCCTAGTCATGGAGATCCTGCAGTTATGAGTCCCCAGGATCAGTCCCTTCACACACTCCAGCAGGTCATAGATAGGGTAGATGTTGGGGTGTACCTCCTGCAAGCCCTAGAAGTGTGCCTGGGTGACAGCTGAGTTGGTCAGTTCAGGCTGCTGGGACACTCCTCTCAGGTGAGGGGCAGGCCACTGAGGTTGGCATGGTCCTGGCAGCAACATGTCCCTCAGAATCCAACATGGCCACAGGTGGTGACCCAGAACCCAGGCATCTGTGTGGCTTGGTGTTGACAAGGGCCATGGTCATCATCACAGATCCCAGCCTCTGTAAGACCATGGACCCTGACATGGTCCTCAGAAGCAGCCCGAGCCCAGATGCCACCATGGCCATGGGTGGCAGTGCAAGCCAGTAAGTGGAAATCTTATGTCCATACAAACCTGTAAGATGCCTGGGTGTTCTCTGATAGGTGAATGGATGAGGAAACAGTGCTACATGTAATGCATTACTGTTCAGCAATTAAAAGGTATGAACTATCAGCCTTGGGAAGACATGAAGAAACTTTAAATGTACAGTCCAAAAGGATTATCTCAACTATACCCAAACCATATACACAATGCAAAGATCAGTGCTCACCAAGGGGCTAGCAGAAGGGATGAGTCTGTGTGTGGAGTACAAGGCATTTTTAGGGCAGTGAAACTTTGTGCTTGATCCTGGAATGGTGGGTACATGGCATGATAGATTTGTTAAAATTCATAGACATCTACAGTACAGAAAGTGAATTCTAATGTAAACTATTGACTTCAGTGACACATCAGTATCATTTCATGAATTGTGGCCAAACTACCTCACTAATACAATGTTAGAAAAAAACTGGGAGTTTAGAGAGCGGGTACATACTTTCTGCATAACTTTTCTATAAACCAAAAAATATTGAAGTTTATGTTAAGATATCTAAAAGACTCTCTGATGACAATTAGGGTAATCACCAATCTGATTACAGTAGACTGCCAGTTCAGGCACACCTCTCCACTATTGCTAGGAGTCTTAGCTGGGGTCATCCTTGTGAACTCCTGGGGGTTTCCCTGGTACCAGGTTTCTCCCTAACCCAGAAATGCCCCACCTCCATCAAGACATACCTTCTATTACTCTCCCCCTCCATTCTGTCCCCAAACCTGCCTCCCTCAACTTGATATGCCATGCTTTGTTCAAGCCCATGGGAGACCTGCCCCTTTCTGAATGGAGACAGAGGAGGAGTGGATGGGGAGGGGGATAAATGGGAGGGAGGACAAGAAGAGAGGAGGGAGGGGAAACTGTGATTGGTGTGTAAAATAAATGAAAAAATATTAATTAAAATTTTAAAATACCTAAAAAGGGCCAAATTAGTCAAGGTTCTCTAAAGAACAGAACTGATACAATGAAATAAAAATATAGGCTTGTTTTAGTTAGGATTACTAATACTGTGATGAAACACCATGACTAAAAAGCAAGTTGGGGAGGAAAGGGTTTATTGAGCTTACACTTCCATATTGCCGCTCATCAACAAAGGAAGTCAGGACAGGAACTCAAACAGGGCAGGAACTGATGTAGAGGCCATGGAGGGGTGTTGCTTTCTGGCCTGCTCAACACAGCTTGCTTGGCTTGCTTTCTTACAGAACCCAGGACCACCAGCCCAGGGATGGAACCACCTACAATGGGCTGGGCCCTCCCCCATTGATCACTAATTGAGAAAATGCCTTACACCTGGATCTCATGGAGGCATTTCCTCAACTGAGGCTCCTTCATCTGATGACTGTAGCTTGTGTTGTGTTGACACACAAAACCAGCCAGTAGAGGCACCATCACTGGGGCTGAGAACCTGGGGTTAGTCAGGTCATAGTGAAGAACCTTGTACACTGCTTAAGGGACAGGGTGAAACGGAGTCCAGTGACTTATCCTTATACCCAGATCAGCGCATCTCTACAGCCTCAGAGGAGCTTCCTTCTGAGTAGATGAAACCAACACAGAGACCCACAACTAATTCAACTGCTTTTAGCAGCCACCCCTTCCAGAATTCCAAACATTTGAGCTGACGTGAAGGTTTCAAGGAAAAGAAGTGGTGTAGAGTTTTCCATCTTAACATAACTTATATTAAATGCCACACAAAGGTGAAGGTTTTACTTAACAACAGCCTGTGGGCCACCATATTTAGTAACTGTTTCTCTACCAGCTCAAAGGTGTTTGCTGTTTGTTGGGTTTTGTTGTTGTTCCAGTTTCGGGGCAGTTTTAACACACGAGAACATCTTCAGGCAGCTGAGGGCAGACACTCTTGCTTCAGCTCTGTGTGGTGTGTTTTAAGTGTTCACACAATGACATGGCTTCTTCTTCAAAGGATTCTTTTCATTCTTTACACCTCCTTGATTCCCCTTGCAACCCCAACACCTCTCCAACATCTCTGTCTTCTCTTACCTCTTGAATTTTAAGGTTCATTTTACGCTTTGTGGTCTTCAGCTCCTCCTCAATAACAGCTGCATTCTTCTAGAAAGAGAAGGAGGAAAGATCTAGTAACCTGAAATGACAGGAAGAAACTGTCTCTGGGTGTATCCAGTCAAATCCAGTCTCCCCCCTCACCCTCCCCCGGCAGCTTATAAGTGCTATTTATTCTTTGCATGTGTGTGCAAAAATAAAATGTGTGTGTACATATGTGCATATGCATGTGTATGTATTTATGGGTAAATGTGTGTATGCACATGTATGCATATGCACATGTATGTATGGGTACACGTGTGTGCACATGTATGCATATGCATGTGTATGTATTTATGGGCAAATGTGTGTATGCACATGTATGCATATGCACGTGTATGTATGGGCACACATGTGTGTGCACTTGTATGCATGTGCACGTGTATGTATGTATGGGCACATGTGTGTGCACACATGTACATATGTATGTGGAGGCCAGAAGATGACAATGGGTGTCTCCATGGATTACTCTGCACTACACATTGAGTAAGGGCCTCTCACCTGAACTCGGCCATCCTAGAATCCGCTAGTCTGGTTAGCCAGCTTGCTCCCGGGAGCTTGTTCTTGCCTTCTGAATGTTAGAGCTGCCTTGCTGGCTTAGAATCCATGTAGGTCAAGGGGATCCAAACTCCAGTCCTCACAATTGGACTATTTTTTTAAGATTTATTTTTATGTGTCTAAGATTTGGCCTGCATGTATATATGTGTACCATGTACATGTCTGGTGCCCACAGAGGCCAGAAGAGGGTGTTGGATCCCCTAGAACTAGAGTTACAGAGAGTTGTGAACTGCCATGTGGGTGCTGGGAATCAAACCTGGGTCCTCTGAAAGAGCAGTCTCAGAGACAGAGAGACAGACAGAGACAGAGAGAGTTTCTCACTATGTAGATCAACTGGCTTTGAACTCAGAGATACAGCTGCATTTTAAGTAATGGGATGTATTTAAGAAGGCATACACCACCACTACCAGTTTCAAATGCTATTCACGCTTAGGAATTCAGAATGAAAACACACTTTTCAATTATTACTAGATATAAAGTAGATATAATCCTAGAGATAAAGACTTAAGTTGTGGTTTTCTTTTTTACCTTCAGTTTCTACCCTGTACCCAATTCTAGAATATCTTTCATAAAATATCCCTTCTCCCTTCAAAATGCCACCATTCTAGTTCTGACCTATGTAGACTCATAAAAGAATCCAAACTGGTTTCTTTGCTACCAATCTCCTCTCCCATAATCAGTACACAGTCACATCTAGATAGTCTCCTCTCCATAGTCAGTACA